>JASVEL010006754.1:0-206266 GCA_032618575.1 Nicotiana noctiflora
AGATGAAATCCCTCTGAGATCCCTAGTCAGAAGTTCTTATATGTTGCACCAAAAGTCACTAAGCATAGCACACTAAAGATCAAAAACAACTGTAAGGAGAAGGAATGACAATAGAAAGCAAAACTTTACCCATCATGGGATGCAGAAAGAATTCCTAGACCGGGAACTGCAGCAAGGCCTCGAACAGTATCTGCATGATTCAACGATCCATAAGGTACATACCATAAGCACCGCATGAAACCTTTGAAAAGGATAAGGCTGACAAACAAGCATTAGGAGTTGCACGAGAGTGCATTGCAAACAACGGAAGCAATGGGGAAAAAACACGTTTTTACACAGAAGGATATAATCATAAAGAGGATAAGAAGATAGAATGATAATGATCTCAAAGAGTTAGAATGATCAAAGACCCATCTGATCAATCTTAAATATCAGATGCTAATTTGGGAAATCACAACATTTTTATTCACAAGTCATCAAACACCACCAATATTTGTTTCCTTTTAATGCATACTTGCTTAACATCCATACTTGAAGAGAGACATTAACAAAAATTAAATAGATGAAGAGAGAAAGTAGCATATGTGGTTTCTGAAGTGAAGAGATCACAAAGTCAAACAAAAACATAAAAGACACAAAAATATACCAGAGCCACATTCACATGAATAAATCATGCATCAAACCTGTATGCCCAGAAAAAGTGTGTATACATGCTGCTCCCTTCCAAAGCTTCAGCATTGTGTCGCTTGAGCCTAATACCAACATAATTAACATCAGTCACAGGCTATTCAAAATAAACCTGATCTTTTTAGTATCAACCTACATTATCTAGATGATGCTAAAAGCTGGAGAAGTTGCAGTAGAAATATAGATAACTCGTAAGTTGGGTGAATGATGGCAACAACGTTTTAAGATCTTAAAAATTCAGAAAGAGTGTCAAGAGATGAACAGAAAAAGTAGAAATGCGTAAAAATGTAAAACTTCAATACATACCAGTAACAAGCTCGCCTGAGGGCAATTTAATAATTGCTTGGATAGCTGCTTTATGAGCTTCCAAAACTTCAACCTCTTGGCCTTTCCTCCATCTTCTTAATGTACTGTGTCAAGGAAAATGTAAACAAACATAAAACTTTCAGATAATGACTAAATGGCCCTGCAAGTTGGTGGAAGAAGTTTGTCGGATGTGGATGTAATTATAAGCGTGTCACCTACAACAAGCAAAGGACAATAACCAGCCAGAAAAATTTGACGCACATGAACAGTAGGCAAACCATTTAACAAGGGCAATGTCAGAAAGGCATGCACCCAGTAAGGTATTTGAACACGGGAATACTAGACAGGCATGCGAAACTACTAATGTGAACAACTAATGACTATCAACCTTGACACATCGACAGAAGGAATGCTATCAGGACAAGCCCTTGACATACGTAAAGAAGTTAACCGGCATAATGCCAAAATTGGAAATACCCAAGGCGCTCCAACAAACATGAGCAAAAAGATAGGTGAACCGTGCTAGTACATAGAAGTTCCAAATTACTTAAGACTCCCTTGCTCTAGAAACACTAGTTCCAAATTCTAGTTGATCCACTGTCACAACATACAGTTCGCACTTCGCAATTGTCAAAAGAGAATCTTTTAATAAGCAGTAATTTCTAAAAGAGAATCTTTTAACCACACTCTACGATACTTTTTTAACAACAACAACAACATACAAAGTGTGATCGCACTAGTGGGCTTTGGGGAAGGTTGGGTGTACACATTACCCCTACCTTTTGTGAGGTAGAGAGGCCGTTTTCGATCAACGATTTCATTTTTTGTATTACAAAAATGAGGTAATCTAGGCAATATTGAATAACTTTTACACGAATAAAAGTTCTAATTCATTCTAAAGCTCACTCTATCTCCCTAACTCTAGAATTCATTCCAAATTACTTAAGAATCTCTTACTCTAGAAACATCCTAGTTCCAAATTCTAGTTGATCCATTGTTAAGACACATAGTTCGCAATTGTCAAAAGAGAGTTTTTTAATTAGCTTCTAAACGAGAATCTTTTTATCACTCTATGATATATTTTTTGTATCACTAAAATGAGGTAATATAGACAACATCGAATAACTTTTACACGAATAGAAGTTCGAATTCATTTAAAAGTTCACTCTATCTCCACTTTATGATCTATCCCCATTTACTTGCTATGGTACTCAATATTGACTTAGAGCCCATTGGCACTCAAATTAGAAACCTAGTATATACTGAGAGAGTAAAACAATGGTTAATTCAGTTACGAGGAAATTCTCTTTCTTCAATGTACAACTAGAGCAACAAAGGTCAATCGGATTAGATTGACAAGCATGAGGAAAAAGAAAATAATCAGGAATAAAGATGAGGAATTCTGCTGCAAAAATAACGACGTGTAACACGATCAGCAAAAAGTAAGAAATCTCACATACCAATCAACAGATGTTGATACAACGTCCGAGCCATCCAAAGCAATACCTGTAACTTGCAACTTATGACCCTTAAGTGTCTGAATTTTTTCTCCAGTAGCCAAATTCCACACCAAGATAAGAGTGTCCATGCCACCAGAAACAAGTCTGCCCTCAGGAAACTCCTCGCCAGGAGAAACCCAAGCCAGTGGCCCAACGAAACTTGTATGTCCTAGCAATATCTTTGACGTAGTATAATTGCGGTGGTTTGATTCATCTGGAGACCAAAACCTAATGGTTCTATCTCTAGATGATGTCGCAAACCCAACATTCTCACATATGCATATCCCCCGAACCTAGTTGTGTACAAGCAGAAAAGTTGATACAGATTCTTCTTTTCTTCTTTTTATCGAATTCAAACACAAATTAGTTGAAACTAAAGCAATCATTCATGTAATAGACACAAAATTGTTTCCACATTCCAAGATGAAAATTTCACATAAGCCTCCGCATATGCAATAACATATATCAACAAATTTCTTCAATGAGAACATATTTTAAGTGAATCATTACAAAAGTTTTCATTATCAGTAGCATTAGCATTCGTGAATCCAATCAATTGAGCAACAAAAAAGCAGATACGTTCCTCTGTTTGAGAAGAAACATTAAGTTTTTCTGAAATTCACATGTAAAATTGCAATTTATCCACAAACAAGAAAAAAAACAATTGTAAAGTTTGAGTGCTAGTAATGCAAGTATATAATGAGACGTGACCTGTAATTTTCTCTCCGCATGTGTATCAACAAATTTCTTCAATTAGAACATATTTTAAATGAATAATTATGGAAGTTTCACCATCAGTAGCATTAGCATTCATGAATCCAATTAATTGAGCAACAAAAAAAACAAGTTCCTCTGTCTTAAAGAGAAACATTACATTTGCTGAAATTCACACGTACAATTGCAATTTATCCTCACAAAAAAAAAACAAGAATTGTAAAGGTTTAGTGCTAGTAATGCAAGTATATAAAGAGAGTGAAGAATTATACGTCGTCTTCGTGACCTGTAAGCTGACACCTTAACTGATACTCGGCAGAGTCGATCTCCATTGTAATCTAGACGGAAGAAAACTGGTTTGGACGGAGGAAACTAGGGTTTCCGGATAGAAGAATCTAGAATCAAATAGAGAAAGAAGGTGAACCGGAGATGAGTCTATGAAGAAGCAATTCTTATACGCTTTGTGTGATCGAAACGGAATCTCTTGCTCTCCAAGTCTGCTGCTGATTACTGAGTTCTTTTGAGTGTCTTTCCGCCTTCTTGGCAATTCAACAATTTTTACAAAATTTCTTTTCCTTAGCTTCAATTTTATTTATTACTGTTACTAGTAGTGCTAGTGGCTTGCGATAAAAAAAAATATAAAAAAATATTAATTAAATTAAATTATAATTAGGTTTGTTACTATTAGATCATTTATTATTGCTCAAATATATTTTTATATTATAAATTTTATTTTATTACTCTTAATAATATTATCTAAATTTTAGTAAATAAAATCTCTATTAAATTAAAGAGACTTATACAGGTATCGAATAAATTTTTTATTATGTATTTTTCTTTATTATATCATCCAATATTTAATATTATTACATTTCTCATATAAAGTTTTATTAGCATATTACTTTATTTAATATTTTTTTCTGCTACTTTGTTGGTGTAATATAATATAAGATATATATTTTATTACTCTTGAAACATATTACTTGTTTAATATTTTTGTCTTTTTAATATTATACCTCATTAGTAATTAATGACTTTTTAAAGTTTGGGTTTCAATTTCATAATAACTTGCGTGAGAATTTATATTAAAATTAAATTTTCGTTGTTTCTTCAAAAGCTTTCATTATTGTATTTTAGTTTTTGGCTTATATATTAAGATTTTAGTTACATGATCTTGTTTATGGTACGATTTCTCTTTTTAATGATATTTTTAGTATTATTTATTTGCTTAATTTTACCAAATGAATTTGAAATGGAGTTTGTACTAAAAATTTATATTTGTCATCTTTTCGTTATGCCAATTAGCTTAATATAGTCGGTCTTTTTCTTCTTTTATTATATATATATATAAAGAAACTAGAGAAAAGTGAAAAGAAGAATAAAATAAAAAGAGTCTATAGATTTACTGTTATAGTAAATTTTTTTGGTAAATATTATCAATGTAAAAACGTTAAAGGCGTATATTGTAAAATCATACTCGATACTCTCTCTTGTTCTGCAAACTTATAATATTTCTGTTTTACCTAAATTATGACCGAAATTACCCTTTTTACTGTTTTTTTTTTAATCCACTTTCTTCATATCTTCTTTCCAATTGTTTAAAGATTTTTATCTTTTCTTAATTTATTTTTCTTTAACCACACCATGGCCTCGGATAAACATATGTACCCTTTTTTGTTTAAGTTTGGGTTTAACATAACCGAATTTCCCTAGGAATTTACATGTTAATCCATCAAATTTATTAAGAAATTGGAAAGATAACCATATACTAAGAGTAATATTAGATTATATACAAAACATTAATATTAGATTATATACAAAGAGATTAATAGATAAACTGTAAATAAAAATAGGGGTAATATCTAGAATCATAATTTTTAGATAAAAAGTAACTTACATGTTTACAGTGAGAGAGATTTCCCTTTCAGGAAACCTGAAAGAGCTTACTGAAACTTATGAATAAGAACTTGCACACTCAAACCGAAGGATTTATTTATATTACAAGCATGGAGTAGAAACTCTTAAGGCATACATAAGAAACATTTTACAAGGTTTGTGAAGGGTGGTGGATGATGAAAAGGGTTGGTGATGGAGAGGGCTTTTTGGAGGGTTTTTCTATAGAGTGTTGTAGTATTGTATTCTCTTGTTGTTGTTCTTGTGTGTGTCTTTCTCTTCTTCTTTCTCTCCTTTTTATAGCCAAAAATTGGAGCGGATTTGAAAAATGGACTTCAAGCATTTCTAGAAATCTTTTGTCTTCTAGCCTTGTAGGGTACTTTATTGGGCCCCATCTTCACGTGGCTTGAGGAGAAATTTCTTTAATGCCTTTATCTTCTTCCTCCACTCAATAATTCAGCTTTGTCTTGTAGCAATTTCGTCAAATCTACTTTTTCTTTATGTCATTTTTTCTTTTTTAGATGTCTCCCGTATTATTGCATTTGGTTGTCTACTTTTTATCTTTATTGTTTTCAATTGCTCTAGAATTGTTGTTTCTACGTGTCTAAGTTATGTAAGGTTTTTGAATCAAAACTCATTCCCGAATCATCGTCGCATGGATCTTGAGAATCTTGGAAATTTAAGTGGTCTAAGTGGTCTTCATTTTCGTAATTCTCGTCTTCTCATGAGCTTTGATCTCTTTCTGGAATTGGATCCCTTCTTGGACTTGGATTAAGACTGGGACTTTTTATCATATGCTTGTCTTGCTTTTCTTTTTCCTCAAAGAAATTTTCTAATGTCTGTTTAATTATGTTTTCTATTTTTTCATTTTTTTTGTTTTAGAAATTATGCTCTTCATTTTTAATGTGTCACGACCCAAAATCCATACTCGGTCATGATGGCGCCATTCGCGAAGACAAGGCAAGCCAACAACCCCAAATCCTCTTTTAGCAGCTATTACACATAAGTGAATAGAAATACAACTTATTGCCGTTTACTAATGATTTTATCCCCATATAACTCGATCGGGGGTATCACAAGTCACGAGCATCTAATGAGTAAAGGCGCTTTTACTGGCCAACAATGTATAGATAAATACAAGATAAAAACTAAAATACAGGATGAAGTAAGGTGCCACGAACGCTAGCGGTCATCTCGCTCAACTACCACCATAAGGTCTTCTGCCTGCGAATAACTCGCTAATGGGTGAATAATACCTGCAACTGCACGCAAGGTGCAGGGATTAAAGTGAGTACTTCTAAATCAGTGGTAATAAAAGAGAATAATATCTGATCAATAAGAAAATACGTATGGGCACACCAAAATGATATACAATACAATACAATTTCTTTGAGAACAAAAGTCGTAACACTATGAAAATTCTTTAGAAAATCTCAAGATCAGTTAAAAATCTCTTTTATAAAATCTCTTTTACAAATATCCCCTTTCTCTTTTTCAACAGCCAAGTATATGAATACTATATCAGATAGAGCAAGTCGACTCACAAAATGGCCTCTTGGAAACAACATTCCTTACATATAACACCAGGGTATCTGGTCAACTAGAGCAAATCTGCTCATAAATTGGCCCCTTGGGCACAACACTCCTTAACATATAGTACCAGGGTATCTGGTCAACAAGGCAAGTAACAGTATGTATGTCAATGATATATAAGTGCTAAATATCATGCAACGTAGTACAAACAGGAGTAAATGCATGAATGCAATGCAATGCATATGCCCGCTGCAGCGCACAGCTCGATCCATTTGGGTACCCGCGCTCACTGGGGGTGTGTACAGACTCCGGAGGGGCTCCTACAGCCCAAGCGCACTAATACTACGGCGTGTAGTCCGATCCACATACTATTGTGGCATGCAGTCCGATCCATATACTACTGCGGTGTGCAGTCCGATCCATGCAGCCCGATCCTTCTATTGATTCCGTCCCAGTGGTACGTGATTTCTCTGATATGTTTCTACCTGATCTCTGGGGCATGCCGCCCGACAGAGATATCAATTTTGGTATTGACTTATTGTCGGACACTCGGCCCATTTCTATTCCTCCGTACCGCATGGCTCCTCTTGAGTTGAAGGAGTTGGAGGATCAGTTATAGGAGTTGTAGGGTAAGGGTTTCATTCGACCTAGTGTTTCGCCTTGGGGTGCTCCTATGTTATTTGTGAAGAAGAAGGACGGTTCTATGTGTATGTTCATTGACTATCGTAATTGAACAAAGTTACAGAGAAGATCCGGTACCCTTTGCCACGTATTGATGAATTATTTGACCAGTTACAGGGCGTATGGGTGTTCTCCAAGATTGATTTATGCTCTTGTTATCATCAGCTAAAGATTCGGGAGCCAGATATCCTAAAGACTGCCTTCATGACTCGGTACGGTCACTACGAGTTCCTCGTTTTGTCTTTTGGGCTAACTAATGCCCCAGTAACTTTTATGCATTTGATGCACAGTGTATTCATGCCATATCTTGACTCATTCGTGATTGTTTTCATTGATGATATTTTGGTATATTTCCGGAGTCGGGAAGAGCATAAGCAGCACCTGAGAATAGTGCTTCAGACTCTGAGGGAGAAGCAATTATATGCCAAGTTCTCTAAATGTGAGTTTTGGCTGAGTTCGGTGGCATTTCTAGGCCACGTGGTGTCGAGCGAGTGTATTCAAGTGGATCCGAGAAAGGTGGAGGACGTGCAGGGTTGACCCAGGCCCTCCTCAGCCACTCAGATTCGTAGATTCCTTAGTTTGGCGGGTTATTACCATCATTTTGTATAAGGGTTCTCTTCGATCGTAGCACCTATGACCAGATTGACCCAAAAGGGTGCCCCTTTTCAGTGGACAGAGGAGTGTGAGGCGAACTTTCAAAAGCTCAAGGCAGCCTTGACTTCGGCCCCTATATTGATGTTGCCTACCTTTTTGGGGTCCTATACGGTATATTGTGATGCCTCACGGGTTGGACTCGGAGCAGTGTTGATGCTGGACGGTAGGATGATTGTCTACGCGTCCCGACAGCTGAAGGTGCATGAAAAGAACTACCCCAGTCCACGATCTTGAGATAGCTTTCATTGTTCACGCCTTGAAGATTTGGCGTCATTATTTGTATGGGGTTCCTTATGAGATTTACACTGATCATCGGAGCTTACAGCACTTGCTTAAGCAGAAGGATCTGAACATGCGTCAGAGGAGATGGCTGGAGCTGTTGAAGGACTATAATATTACTATTATATATCATCCGGGCAAGGCCAATGTGGTTGCCGATGCTTTGAGTCGCCGGGTTGAGAGTTTGGGAAGTTTGGCATATCTACCAGCTTCGGAGAGACCTATGGCGATGGATGTTCAGACTTTTGCCAGACAGTTTGTTAGATTGGATCTTTCGGAGCCCAGTCAGGTTCTGGCCTGTGTGGTTTCTCGGTCCTCTCTATTTGATCGCATCAGAGAGCGACATTTGGAGGCTTCGAACTAGGAGGGAATTTTAGCGATTTTGAGGAGGAAAACAAGGGAAATCATCAGGTAATCACTCATGGACTAAATTTATGTTAATATACTGTTAAACCACGGGTTAAACCTCTGAAAATAGATGATTGGAGGTGTGTTAATGGAGGATTTTTGCTCCAAGCTTAGGTTATTAGAAATCATTGATTTGAATAGGCAAACGGAGTTTGATTTTGATAAATTTTAGATGGTTAGACTCATGAGAGTACGAGGGTTCTGAAAACGTAAAAAATATTTCGATTCTGAGCCGATGGATGCAGGGGTATTTTGGTCATTTTACCTATTTTTGCACTGTAGCTTTAATTCTATCACTGTAATTAGTTACTTGCGATGTTATTTACACTGTGTAATTGGTTTTACTAGATTTGGGCCACTCGGAGTCGGATACTCGTGGCAAGGGAGTCGTTTCTTAGCGGTTTTGTACTGGGATTGAGGTAAGTGACTTGTCTAACCTTGCGTGGGGGATTTTCTCCCGTAGGATATATATGTGTTGATTTAAATGCCTTGTACGCGAGGTGACGGGTGTGTACTTGTGCAGATTGTTTAAAATCACCTTACTTGAACTGCTCAATCCGTGTTATCTTTGTTATTTAATTGAATTAATTGCAAGATTTATGTGGTGATAGCTAGGGAAGCATGATTAGATAGGATTATCTATCTAAATGCCTACATGTCTTAATTGAACTCTCTGGAACCTGTTGAGACTGGATTTGGTGTTAATTGTAGCTGTATATTTCACATTTCTCTGTGTTTCCTCTTATTGATTGTGTTTGTGTTCTGTGGACTGCGGGTTAAATTCTCGGAGATCCGATGTTACTGAGGTAAAGGACTGCGTATTCAATTCCCGAAGATCCTGGGATACTGATAAACGGACCGCGGGTTCAATTCCCGGAGATCTTGAGATACTGATAAACAGACTGCGGGTTCAATTCCCGGAGATCCTGTGATACTGATATATGGACTGCAGGTTCGATTGGCGGAGATCCTGAGTTGCTCAGTATAAAGGGATTGCAGGTTCAATTCCCATAGATCCTAGATTGTTGATTTATACTTGTTGTGTTGATTTCTCTTTGTTAGCCTAACAATAGACGGTTTGTAGTATTTGTCTCATTTTGCTGCTATTTCAGACTTGTTCTTATTTTGAGTTGTTCGGTATTATTATTATTATCATTATCTTATTTATTCCTCGGTAGGGCCCTGACCTTCCTCGTCACTACTTCATCGAGGTTAAGATTGGCACTTACTGAGTACTGTCGTGGTGTACTCATGCTATTCTTCTACACACTTTGTTGTGCAGTTCCAGGTGTATCTGATCAGATGCACTACACGTGACTTAGGAGCATTTTTCAGGAGACTCGAGGTATGAATCTGCTACGTCCGCAGATTCGGAGGGTCTTCTTCTATTCTTCTTAGTGATTTCAGTTATTCCCTTATTTTCATTGTGTAGACACTCTTGATGTATAGAGCCACAATTGTACTCTCTTAGTCTGTGTTGCCCATGAGTTTCCGGGTCTTGGTGGATGTATTTCTTTCGGGAATTTGGTGAAGTGTATGAGTCGAGCGGCACTTATTACATTTCTTTATATTATTTCGTTGTTATGTTAATTTTGTTCATAAGAGTTGTACATTTTGTATTGTGTTAGGCTTACCTAGTCGCGAAAACTGGGTGCCGTCATGACATGTTCACGATTGGTGAACTAGGGTCGTGACACAATCTCCTCACCCGACACTTAAAATTGTGCAATATCCTCAATGCACACTGAAAATAATAATAAGGTAAAAGAGACTCTCTGGTAGGCCAAAGCATTAACAGCTCATGACATACTGAGACTTCTCCAAGGTATGATCCCTTGTGCGGGTACCTCACATTTAGTTTCAACCATCTACTTACTTTTGCACATGCCTATTGTCTTTGAATACATGCTCCTACTCCTACAAAAATTCAAAAATAATACTACAAAAATAAGCAAAAGTAAAATATAAAAATAAAACTAGATTGCTTCCCAACAAATGCTTGATTTAACATCATGGCACGACGCCATCATTTCACCACTTTTTCTTCCACTTTGAGGATATAAATTGCGGCCCCAATTTTGCATCAACTTTTGTGTCGCATTCTTAGGGCAGTGGTGTGAAATAGAGGAACCAAGCAATATATATCGCATCTTCACTTTTTGGCCCTTAAGTGTAGGATGTCATTTTTTTTTTGGTGCTGCAAATTTTATAATGTAAGGTCTTGTTCTTAATCTATGTATCTCTCCAAAGACACGATCTTGATGTCTCCATCCAAACTTAATATAAAAAATATTTAGAATGAGGACCAACAAGCCTCAAATTCAAAACTGTATTATTTTTGACATCCTCAATAATATATACCCCCTCAACCTCGGCAACACCAACAAGAACATTGTCTAATGCTTGGCATTCTCGTTTTAGCTTCTCAATTTGGTCTAGAAGATCCTTTTCGGTTTCACACAACTCATCGCTAAATTGTTGGGAGTTATACGCATCAACCTTTGGACTCAATTGAGCCTCTAAGTCACGAATAGAACTACTAAATTGGTTGATCTCTTCTCCCAGTTCATCTCTTCCTTCTATAAAGTGTCGCATCTTATTTGTAATTTTCTCACAAAAACATTCATATTCCTATAATAATTTCGTGTGCATATTAAGAATGTGAACATCATGCTCCACGTCGTCCAATTCGTTACTCTTGTCAAACTCACAAGAATTAATAGAATCATCATAGTAAGGGATTTGAGTAGGATAACAACACTTAGGACAATTATTATAATTATCACGACAAATAGTACATGATTGAAATGGTACACATAAGTCGGTATTGGGATATTTCTAAAATATTATCACAAATGGAGTCCTTTACAATATGGACAAGGATCATAAAATAAGAATACTTATTATCCCACCACTTTTGGTATAAATATGCCATGTAAAAAAATAATACTAATTACACTAGATTAAAATTTAAAACTTAAATAGATAAAAAGTAAAAATCTGATCTAGTAAAATAGGTAATTTTTTAGTCCCCGGCAGCGGCGCCAAATTTTTGTTACTCCCAAACGCATACGTAGGTATACATTATCGTACAAGTAATAAAATGATAAGTCGAGTGTCGAACTCACACAGACTTGTATCAATCCCACTAATTCACCAATATTGTTATTCAATCAAACTCTCGAGTTCAAGAATGTGATTATACTAAACTATAATTCTAAGTAGTAACTAAATTATCAAGCAGTAAAATGATTGTTATGTATTCAACAGAGATAAATATTTTAAGGTTGTGATTGGTTCACTAATCCCATTGTATTCTAATTAACTCTCCCTCTCATACAATTCACTCATGGTTGTTAATTAATCAATAATTGCTCTCATAGCCTTCTCCAGAAGTACTACTTGCATATTAAAAAAAGATTTAACGCCTATATTCCTATGAAATCAATCTACTAAAAAAGAATTAAAATTGTGATATTTAATTAAGCACGGTGACTAAATATACTCCTATCCGAACCACAAATTCCCTCCCCCCCCCATAAGAGTTAAGATCGTGCTCTCTTTAATTCTTCTCTAATCTAAACAAGGCTTTCCCAAGCATATCATAGATAATAAATAGAACCTAACTGCTGATTCGATAATTAAGCAATTAATCACATAAGTGAAGAAACAATCATATATTAGTGAATTGTAATCATGTTTAAATCACCATTAAACAATAATATTCATGATTAAATTACAACTCGAGAACTATGAGTTTTTAACCACTCATGATACAACAACAACTACCCAGTGTAGTCCCACCAAGTGGGGTTTGGGGAGGGTAATACTTACACATGCCTTACTCCTATCGAAAAGGTAGAGATACTTTTTCCAATCGACCCTCGGCTTAGGAGAAAGAAAAGAAAAAGAGGAGGAAAAAAGAAAACATTAGTTTGGATAATTGAAAATACGAAGAAAAGATGAAGAAAACTGAGATCTCTTCGCTCCCACATGTTACTCATGTGTACTCCCTTCCCTCAAGTGGCAACCCCGTTTTGTCCCCCTCACTTTATATATATTTGTTTCTTTCGTGTTTTATTTAATTTTGCTTCAAATCTCTTGATCTTCACACCGCTTTATTCCTATATAGTTAAAATTTAATATTTATAATTAATACTAAAAAAAATTAAAAGGTGGTATAATGTAAGGCAACAATGGTTAAATTATGCGTTTTTGGCTGAACATCAACGACAAACTGGTCATTCAACATTTCCTAGATATTTTAGTAATTCAACATTCACTTAAGAGACGTCACACTTATAATACAGTATATAATGATAATTATATCTTAAGGTTCAAGCAAGTTATACAAAAATTTATAGAGGAAAATTTCGATTGTATTAGTAGCACCAGCCTTAGGGTACGAGCTTTGCTCGTATACCTATATTAATGAATATTAATTTAATATTTTACAAAAAGTATTTTTAAATAATGTATTTGAGTTATAAAATAAATTATATTGTAAAATATAATTATTTAAAATGATAGAATATTGATCCCACTTAGCTAGATTGTGTGATGTGAAATTTATTTTTGAAGGGCAAAAAAGTCGAACAATACTTTCCGAAGGGAATCCTTTTAGAGTGTACACTATCATGTATACCCATATTTGACATTCAATTCTTATGTGTCATTTTAAAAGTATTTCTTGAATATGATGTTGAGCTAAAGAGTATCATAATTATGTATTGATTATATTATACCAAATTATAGTAGAGTATTTACATTTTACTACATAGGATTTATAAAAAGTAATGTTAGACTAAGGGTAATGGGCATATTATTATATACTCCGAAAAATCAAACATATATTTTTTTCACAAAAAGTATTTTTCTTTTTCCTCTTAATCAAAATATTATTAATTGATAGTAATTCTATGACAATGAGTAATTTAAACCCACAACAAAATAATAACTACTTTTTACTTATTCTTTCAACTTAAATTCTCGAGAAAAAGTCTTTTGTAATGATAAAATTAGACGTCTAATATCAAACAATTGGATAATTTTGTTATCTATTATATCCTTGTTTGTATTAGAAATCGACAAATTAATTACCTATTTTTGTTATCTTCGTTTAATAAATACTTTCAATATAAAAACTACGACTTTGAAAGTACATGTCTAGATTGTGCATATTTAATTTTTATCGGATGTAATATAGTACCATATTTATAAGTAGAAATAAACTAATTTGAATTCCTAAATATTAGGACTTCCTATCTAGTTCAAGAAAAGAAAAAATTATTAACAAAAAATTTAGTCGAATCAAAGTCCTAAATACTAGAAAAATAATTAAATAATTATGCTTAAATATTAGATAATTAATGATATTTCAATAAGATTCTATTTTTAAAGATTAAAAAAGACAAACAAAATTTTGCTAAGATATCTATATTAAAATTAGACTGGTTTTGATACAGCTACCCATAAAAATAAAATTATTTACTCTTGTTTACCCATTTGTTTTCTTAACCATAAACTAATTACATTTCCTACCTATAGTAGGTTTTATAGCGAATTTTATCTTTATTCTCCAATTCTTTTTTTATTTCTATGCTTCTTTTTTTCTTCTTTTTTTCTTTTCTACTTTTCTTTTTTCGTTTTCTTCTTAGTTATTCCTTTTACCATTTCTAATTTTATTTAACTTTTTTTATATTCTTTTTCTCGTCATAATCTATTTCATTTACCATTTTCATTATTTTTGAATTATTCTTTTTTATATACAATAAGAAAAATAATGGATGTAATAAATATTTGTTCATCTTTTTTTAATATAACTAGTACAATATACCTTTTATTTGTTTTCTTCTCATTTTAAAATCAATTATTAAACTGAAATAATATTAGTTGTCACTTGATTTAATAAACTAAATATCACATTGACTGTTGTTGAGGTCCATAAATTATATAATCAGATTCTAAGAGTCAACACGTGATTGCCATGCAAACGTTGATCTCTTCTCTATAAATATCAATACACACTCTACCATTAGCAGTAATACAACCAGTTATAGAGCAAGAAAGCATAATCTATGGCAACCAAATCTCCATATATACTAGTTGTAATAAAAATTATAATAAAATATCAAAAATAGAACAAAAGTATAAGTAGCAAAACAGACTTCTAGTACCATGCGATACCATTATGGTATATATGTATACCAACAGAGCATATGATTTTGCTAGAATATTGCAACAGCTATCTGCGACTATACTACTTTACCAAATTATTAAAGGATGCAATAAAAGTATGAGAAAATTATATGCTCGTATTGCAAGCTAAATATTTGCAAAACAACTTGTTCATTTCTTATACTAAGAGGGTATAGTTGTATGGGGTTGTTCCAACAATTGCCTATAACTATAAATACTATTAATACACATAATTTATGTCCATCTGCATACAAAAAATTTCAGCATTATTGTAACTCATGTTGAGATAAATAATTTCATAATATAATTCACTTAAAATGCAGCTAAGACAACCAAAAAAATGTTCAAACTACTATATGATACCAATATGGCATATAACTATACCAACATGATATACAGTTTTACTGGTTAATTCCCAATAACTATATGACTATACTAATATTACATAAAACACGTGTATAAAGAGAAAAATTAAAAAAATAGTGTACCACATATTAATATAATAAGGTATTTTAAGATATTGTACAATATTACTATTATTAAAAGAAATTAAATATTGTACCAATAAATACAACTAATACAACCAAGAAAATAATTCAACTAACATATCATACCACTTTAGTATATAACTATACTAATAGGTATATAGTTGGAATAAATTGTATACTAAAATGGTATATTTGTATACTATTTGGGTATACAATACAAATTCGTCTTCTTCTTTGGTTCAACTATATTTCAACCAAAATTTTTAAAATTTACTATAAAATATCTGAAAAATTGACTAAACCTTTAGCTACAACCTCCAATCAACTTTCCAAATTAATACATACAGAATCGGATCAAAACAATTAAAAACTCAAACAAACTAAGTTAGGAGTTTCAAGCTTCAAGGTCCGTCAATGGTGGATTTAAATGTTATATATAAATCTCCAAAAATCAG
Source organism: Nicotiana noctiflora (assembly GCA_032618575.1). Classification (NCBI taxonomy): domain Eukaryota; kingdom Viridiplantae; phylum Streptophyta; class Magnoliopsida; order Solanales; family Solanaceae; genus Nicotiana; species Nicotiana noctiflora. The sequence continues at coordinate 15,796 of JASVEL010006754.1, forward strand.
CATCAAAGGTACAATCTACACATCAAAGAACAATATTAGCTACATTTAATTAGAGACCAATGGAGTAATGTTGGATCGATTTTATTCTTGCAGTGCTGGATCAATTTGATTCAACACATCTGCTTATAATAACACATATGGTTACTATTTTTTTTCCATATATTCTAACACGCAAAAGTAATACAAAATGGAATTATCTCCTAATGAAATTGCAATTTCACTAATTTGTCCTTCAACGAAAATAAAATATAAGCACTGTCACAGCTCCTTTTGGCGCGCCCACTACCACGGGGGTAAAGGAACGGGCGAGGGAGTTTTTTCCAATTTAAGTGACAATATTCGAAACGAGATTATTCTATTTATTTCAGAGTCACCACTTAGAATAAATTAAGGTGTCCCAAGTCACCGATTTTATTCAAATCCCGATTGAGGAAATTTGACTTTCCAAATGAAGTCCGCGAACGAGAAATTCTAAGTAAGGAATTCTGTTGACCCGAGGGAAGGTGTTAGGCACCTCCGGGTCCCGTGGTTCTAGCACGATCGCTTCAATTATTATAAATGGCTAAAAATATCTGATTTTAATACATGTTATCCTATATGCTTTTAATAGACTAAACAACTTTTGTTAAAATAAAACTATACATTCAAACCTTTAAACGAGAGTCTAATTCTAAGTAAAATGAAAAATATTGACTTTGATGATACTTTGGTTAGTGTACGTATGTATTGAAGTTATTTCTCGATTAAATCATGCAAAAGTATCGATGCGTGAACAGGGACAACAACACTGGGATCCAAATACGGGAAGAACATGGATCCAAATATGACATTTTCAACAGAAGAGCTCGATGAACACGCAATCGACACAAAAATGTAAACTCAAATTGAGAGAAAGTTAAACATAAAGCAACTAACTCCAAAGCTCAATCCATCCGCAACAAGTTCGAATAAAGAAGAATGATACGGAAACAAACTTGTGAAGCCAAAATTCTTTTCAATTACCAACCAAGAAGCGATGATACGTAGGCCTTAAACACTAAGAAATGAGTTGCAAAACAACAAAAATCTGATCAAAATTGCACTGGTGTTTTGTGTTCGCATCCCCTTATACTGATTCTTCCTATTTCTCTTAGACGATCTATCAGCATCCTTGTTTGAATAAACAGTTTTCATAGATTTGGAGCTTTCAGCAGTAGAGTTTTTTGAAGTAGAGAAGGCAAATGGCTTGACATCGACTTGAACGTCCTCATCATCGGAGAAATCGTTGAAGTCCTGAAAATCAGCTTCGAAGTCATCGACAAGGTCAACCACTTGGGATCTCAACGACTTGGAGTGATAATTGTTAGGATTTTTTTGGTTCTTACTCAGATCGGACCGGCCCCATAGCAACTCGGCGGTTAGCCGGCAAGAAGTCCGGCTCGGGGCAATGTAATCGGAGATTATAGCACCACCACACATGTTTTTTTGTATTCTCTCAGCAGAAAAGTTTTTTTTTTAGAAATCAATTTTGTTTTTGACGGAGTAAACTTTTTTCTTTTTGACAGAAAGTGTATCTAGAAAGCTCTTGGCTGGACAGGATGACGGTGGTGAATGAGACAGCGACGCGGCTGCTGGTTGGATGGCATCGCTGGTTCGTGGGGGGGTGGGGTCGTCTGGTAAAGATGAATGTTTGGTCGGTATATGCGGCTGAGCTCTTCTTAGGGATTTAGGTTAGGGATGGGAAAAAATGGGGCGGGTTCTGGTATTGGGTCGGGTTCTGGTGTTGGGGCGGGTCGTGGACGTAATTGGGTTGGGTTCAAGGTAAAATTGTTTTGGGCCTGATTCTTGGTCTCATATTTTGACTCAAATCAACGAATTTCTCTTGATTTTCAGCCCTTTTTTCTTTTCTTATGTATAATCAAAACAAAAATTCGAATAAAACTACACATATATTGATACTTAACAACAATTAACACGTCAATTAACACATTTAATTAAAATAATATCATACAATGACAACAAATAGAATAGAACACACACATATATATATATATATATATATATTGATTTATTTTATAAAACAAACCTAATTACTTTTAATAGCAAATTAAATCCTAAGAATGCAAAATGCAATATATGTTTGTATTTTTCTTAATTTAAACAAACAAACACGCTCACAAAAAAAAACACATAATATATGAAAAATTGCAAATAACACAAAAACTATTTTATTTTTTTGGATTTTTTGGGAGTAATTCTGATGTGGGCAAAATCACGTGCTCACAGCTGCCCCTCTTTGCGCGGAAACGCGAAGAGTATTCGTGCAAAGAATAATGAGCAAATACGAGTGATTTTTGCCCGTTTGAGCACTCGGTGTGAAGCATTTTGAAAAGATCTTGACCGAGCCTTTGCTTCGGGGGCTTCCTACATATCCTAGGCTAAACAGGAATCATGTCAATGTAGTTCGGGAAGTTTCGGTAGCTGGGACTACCGTGGACCGACACTTTGTTGTTACTGTTGCTATTGTTTCTACTGTTGTTGCTTACTACTTACTGACCTCCTTATTACACCATAAGAGAAATTAAAGCTAAACTAACTATGTTATCAAACTACGAGTTACAATATTCCTATCTATGATTCTCTTGAAAACTTGATCTTGAGTCTTAGCCCATCTTGCTGTAGACTTCGAACCGAATCTTGATGCTCGCAAGCTGTACGTGCTTGTTTATTTCTGTAACATTGAGTGAAATGGAATTGGCGGGGCTTGTGACTTCAATCAAATTATGAGCAATTCGCGCTTCTATTTACTCCAACATTTGAACTCGTTTTCTTTTGGTTTTTTTTATTCTTTTCTTCATTCTGGATTGAGACTCCACTCGTAGGTTATCTCGATCCTTGCATCCCAAGGTCCAACCTATTTAGGCAACAAAACGAACAAGCAAACGAAATATTTCTGCCCCACTTTCACTATGAAAATTTTGTGAGTTAGTTGTGACACAAAAAATGATTAAAAACACTCTTTGATATTGGTCAAGAGAATCTTGATTTTTAAAACCATAGTTTTACAAATAAACGTTCCACGGTTTTCTGGCCGGGTGACCCTCAGTTTTCTGGCCGGGGTTTTGAAGAAACGGCTCCGCAGTTTTCTGACTAGAAGATCCTCGATTTTCTGACCGGGATTTTTGAAAGAAAGTTTTCGCGGCTTTCTGGACGGAATTCAAAAGCATTATTTCATGACTTTCTGGCCGGAAGACCCTCGGTTTTCTGATCGGGGTTTTAAGAAATGGCTCTGCAGTTTTCTGACTGGGAGATCCTGGATTTTCTGACCGGGATTATAAAAGACAGTTTTCACGGCTTTCTGGCCGGAATTCAAAAGTAATGTTTCACGGCTTTTTGGCCAGAAGACCCTCGATTTTCTGACCGGGGTTTTAAGAAACGGCTCCGCAGTTTTATGACTGGGAGATCCTCGGTTTTCTGACTGGGATTTTGAAGAAGAGTTTCACGGCTTTCTGGCCTGAATTCAAAAGCATTGTTTCACGGATTTCTCGCCGGAAGACCCTCGGTTTTCTGGCCGAGGTTTTAAGAAACGGCTCCGCAGTTTTTTAACTGGGATATCCTCGATTTTCTGGCCGGGATTTAAAAGAAAGTTTTCACGACTTTCTGGGCGGAATTCAAAAGCATTGTTTCACGGCTTTCTGGTCGGACGACCCTCGGTTTTCTGACTGGGGTTTTAAGAAATGGCTATACAGTTTTCTGACTCGGAGATCCTCGGTTTTCTGGCCGAGATTTAAAAGAAACTTTTCACGGCTTTTTGGACGGAATTTAAAATCCTTGTTTCACGGCTTTCTGGACGGACGACCCTCGATTTTCTGACCAGGGTTTTAAGAAATAGCTCCGCAGTTTTCTGACTGGGAGATCCTCGGTTTTCTGGCCGAGATTTAAAAGAAAGTTTTCACGGCTTTCTGGCCGAAATTCAAAAGCGCTGTTTCACGGCTTTCTGGCCGGACGACCCTCGGTTTTCTGGCTGGGGTTTTAAGAAACGGCTCCGCAGTTTTCTGACTAGGAGATCCTCGTGTCACGACCCGGATTTCCCACTATCGGGAGTCATGATGGCGCCTACTAGTGGAAGCTAGGCAAGCCAACTATTACTTACATTTTTCATTTGTTACCAAACTCCTCTTAAGACTTTAAATTCAAAACATATAATTACAGCGGGATAATTAAACTTAGCGGAAGACTTAGTCAATTTTATCAAATATGATATAGAAACCCAAACATGATACACTACCCAAGACTGGTGTCACAATACTCACGAACTTCTAAGAATAATATACACAATTGTTTGAAAGAAATATAAGCTGTTTATCTCGAATACATGAGAAAACAGAATGAAATACATAGATATATGAGACAACGGGTCCTGCGGACGCCTGCAAGGCTACCTCGTAGTCTCAGTAGTCGAAATATCCACAATCGTGCTACTGCCGCCGCTGCTGTCCGTAACCTGTATCTGCGCAAAAAGAGCGCAGAGTGTAGTATCAGCACAACCGACCCCATGTGCTGGTAAGTGCCTGGCCTATCCCAGCGAAATAGTGACGAGACTAAGGCCAGTCACCCACATAAACCTGTACGGTTGAAATATATATACATATACAAACGTTTATAAGGAAAGACTCTGCTCTGAAATAACAGTCAATAACTCATAATATCCAGAGTAATCTAGTCAATAGAATAAATCTTACTTTCATGTCTCAATTCATTTTTCATTTCATATCTTGTGGTAGGCGTACCACCCGCTCCCAAATGTAACAAGAAATTATACCTTGTGGTAGGCGTACCACCCGCTCCCAAATATATCAATAAATTATACCTTGTGGTAGGCGTACCACCCGCTCCCAAATATATGTCAATGAATTATACCTTGTGGTAGGCGTACCGCCCGCTCCCAAATATATCAATAGGCTACTGGCAACTATGGCCAATGCCAAGATTTAAATCACTTTGTGGTCGGCGTGCCACACGATCCCATTTCTTATCATATAAGTGGTCGGCGCGCCACACGATCCCAATTCATAAATATATATATTACCGGCATTTAACCAATAATCTCTACATCAACAATATTTATAATTACCGGTTTTGAACCAATAATCGATAATAATTCAACGATTTATCTCCATTACCGGTGTGACACCAATAACTCTTAATGAATAATTCATACATAACTAAATTCCTATTTCTTCAAGCTAGGATAGAACAAACACTTACCTCGAAAGTTTACGAATGATTCAATCCGTAGCAATGCCTTTTCCTTTCGAATTTGGCTCCAATCCAATCGTATCTATACACAATTGATTTAATATCATCAATTCTACTTAACAAACTAGTTCATATTGCTAAATATGATTTTTACAACATTCCGCCCGGAATAGTAAAAATCGACCCCGGGCCCACATAATCGAAACTCAAGTTTCTAACCAAAATAAGTTCACCCAATCATCCATGAGTTCAAATATACAATTTGTTCTTAAGTTCGACTCCAAAACGAGGTCTAGATCACAAATTCTTTGAAAACCCTTACTATACTCAATTCTCAATTATTCTACCCATTGACACCTATTTAGGCTTATTGATGGAAAATGAAGAAAAAGAGTTAAGAATCACTTACCCAAGAAGTTTGATGAAGAATCGCTCAAAAATCGCCCAAGGAGTTGTGGAGAAGAGAGTTGAACATAAATGGGATTTTTATCCCTTTTCTGTTCTGTTTTGGGATTAAATTCACTGGGGAACGATTTTGTTCTACGCGATCGCGTGAACAGGGTCGCAATCGCGGAAGGCAATCGTTCAACACTACGCGATCACGTGGTCAGTGCTGCGATCGCGTAGAAGAATTTCGCTGGGGTGGCTTGTTTGTACTACGCGATCGCGTGAACAAGGTCGTGATCGCGTTGAAGGAGAATAGAAAGCTACGCGATCACGTGTGGACGGTTGCGATCGCGTTGAAGAAGAACAGGAAGCTACGCGATCGCGTGCAGACAGCTGCGATCGCGTTGAGTAATTTGACAAGGCGGTGCGATCGCGTGTACAAGGCCGCGATCGCGTAGAGTAAAATGTCTGTGTAAAAATTGCAGAAAATCTGCCAGTTTCCTAAGTCCAAAAACACCCCGAACCACCTCCGAAACACTCCCGAGCCTCGGGGCTCCAAACCAAATATGCACACTAACTCAAAAATATCATACGAACTTGCTCGCGCGATCAAATCGCTAAAATAACATCAAAATCAATGAATTGAGCTTTAAAACTCAAGAATTATTTCAAATTTCATAATTTCCAAACTTTCCAATTTAAGGCCGAAACACGTAAAATGACGTCCGTTTTCAACCAAACTTTACAGGAAGCGCTTAACCAATATATATGACTTGCATCGGATGTCGGAACCAAAATACGAGTCCGATACCAGTACTTTTTAATCAAAATTTAGTTTCATTTTCCTTAAACATTTTCAGAAAATAATTTAACAGAAAAATTCTTTTACCGGGGTTCTAGACCTCGGATTTCAATTTCGGGCATACGCCCAAGTTCCATATTTTTCTACGGATTTTTTGAGACCATCAAATCACGGGTCCGGGTCCGTTTACCAAAAATGTTGACCAAAGTCACCCATATCAATATTAATATCAAAATTCTTCAAATTTTTCACATATTTCAACATAAAGATTTTCCAGCTTCGCGCCCGAACTGTGCACGCAAATCGAGGCAACTATAAATGAGGTTTGCAAGACCACAAAAGCTCGAAATGATTAATAAAACAAGTGATGACCCTTTGGGTCGTCACGTTCTCCACCTCTAAAACAACCGTTCGTCCTCGAACGGACAAAAGAAAGAAGTACCTGAGTCAAGGAATAGATGAGGATATCGGCTCTGCATGTCAGACTCGGACTCCTAGGTCGATGCCTCGGGAGGCTGACCTCTCCACTGAACTCGCACAGAAGGAAAACTCTTCGACATCAACTATCGAACCGGCCGGTCTAGAATAGCTACCGACTCCTCCTCATAAAACAGATCTTTGTCCAATTGGATAGTGCTGAAATCTAACACGTGCGATGGATCGCCGTGATATTTTCGAAGCATGGACACATGAAACACTAGATGTACAGCTGATACTCTAGGTGGCAAGGCAAGTTTATATGCCACCTCTCCCACACGATCAAGAATCTCTAATGGGCCAATAGACATAGGGCTAAGTTTGCCCTTCTTTCCAAATATCATCATGCCCTTCGTAGGCGATACTCGGAGCAATACTCGCTCCCCAATCATGAAAGCTATATCTCGATCCTTGCGATCTGCATAGCTCTTTTGCCTGGATTGAGTTGTGCGAAGCCTATCTTGAATAATCTTGACCTTATCTAAGGCCTCCTGAACTAAATCCGTACCCAATAACCGAGCTTCTCCCGGTTCAAACCATCCAACCGGAGAACGACACCGCCTACCATACAATGCTTCATAAGGAGCCATCCGGATGCTCGATTGATAACTATTATTATAAGCAAACTCTGCCAACGGCAGGAATTGATCCCACGAACCTCCAAAATCAATAACACACGCCCGAAGCATATCTTCCAGTATCTGAATAGTCCTCTCGGACTGACCATCCGTCTGGGGATGAAAGGTTGTACTTAGTTGAACTTGCGTGCCCAACTCTCGTTGAACCGTCTTCCAGAAATGTGAGGTAAACTGTGCACCTCGATCTGAAATAATAGAGATTGGCACGCCATGAAGGCGAACGATCTCCCTGATATAAATCCCAGCTAACCTCTCAGATGAATAGGTAGTGGCAATAGGAACAAAATGAGCTGACTTGGTCAGCCTATCAACAATCACCCAAACAGCATCAAACTTCTTCCGAGTCTTCGGAAGTCCAGAAACGAAATCCATAGTGATCCGCTCCTACTTCTATTCGGGAAGTTCAATTCTTTGAAATAAACCACCATGCCTGTGGTGCTCATATTTAACCTGTTGATAGTTCAAATATCGCGCTTCCGCTGCGCCACTCCCGCGCTACATATTCCACAATATCCTTTCTCATGGATGAATAGAATACCACAAACTGTGAGCTTCTTCTAGTAGCAATTCTCTAAGCCCATCAACATTTGGCACACAAATTCGCCCTTGCATCCTTAGGATCCCATCAGCATCTAAGGTGACCTGTTTAGCACCTCCTCGTTGAACCGTATCTCTAAGGTCACATAAATAAGAATCATAATATTGTTGATCGCGGATACGCTCCAATAATGAAGAGCGAGCGATCGTGCAAGCTAGTACTCGACTAGGCTCAGAAATATCCAACCTCACAAATCGGTTGGCCAAGGATTGAACATCCAAAGCAAGTGGTCTCTGATTGACTAGAATATAAGCAAGACTACCCATACTGGCTGACTTCCTACTCAAAGCGTCGGCCACCACGTTTGCTTTTCCCGGATGATATAAAATGGTGACATCATAATCTTTTAGCAATTCTAGCCACCTTCTCTGCCTCAAATTCAACTCTTTCTGCTTAAACAAATACCGAAGACTCTTATGATCGGTGTATACTTCACATGCTACCCCATACAAATAATGCCTCCAGATCTTCAATGCGTGAATAATCGCCGCCAATTCTAGATCATGAACTGGATAGTTCTTTTCATGAATCTTCAACTGCCTCGAAGCATAGGCAATAACCTTGCCATCCTGCATTAACACTACACCAAGCCCAATACGGGAAGCATCACAATAAACAGTATAAGGTCTCGTACCTGTGGGTAAAACCAATACGGTGCTGTGGTCAAGGCTGTCTTGAGCTTTTGAAAGCTCGCCTCACATTCATCGGACCATTCAAATTGAACACCTTTATGGGTCAATCTGGTCAGTGGGGTTGCAATAGATGAAAATCCCTCTACGAATCGGCGATAATAACCCGCTAATCCCAAGAAACTCCGAATATCTGTGGCTGATGTCGGTCTAGGCCAGTTCTTGGCTGCCTCAATCTTCTTCGGATCAACCTGAATACCTGCTGACGTCAGAATATGACCTAGGAATACAACTGAACTTAGCCAAAATTCACACTTTGAAAATTTTGCATATAGCTGGCTATCTTTCAGAGTCTGTAAGGCCACTCTGAGATGTTGCGCATGCTCCTCCTGACTGCGAGAATATATTAATATGTCATCGATGAAGACTATTACAAACAAGTCTAAATAAGGCCGGAACACCCGATTCATTAATTCCATAAAAGCTGCTGGAGCATTTGTCAACCCAAAAGACATGACCGGAAATTCATAATGTCCATACCGAGTGCGGAACGTTGTCTTAGGGACATCAGATGCCCTAATCTTCAGCTGATGATAGCCAGATCTCAAATATATCTTTGAAAATACCTTGGCACCCTGAAGCTGGTCAAATAAATCATCAATTCGCAGAAGTGGATATTTATTTTTGATAGTCGCCTTGTTTAATTGTCGATAGTCAATGCACATTCTCATCGAACCATCTTTCTTCTTTACAAATAATACTGGTGCACCCCATGGCGAAATACTAGGTCTAATGAAACCCCTTTCAAGTAAATCCTGCAACTGCTCCTTCAATTCTTTTAACTCTGGCGGAGCCATACGATATGGAGGAATGGAAATGGGATGAGTGCCTGGAGCCAAGTCAATGCAAAAATCAATGTCCCTATCGGACGGCATACCTGGCAAGTCTGAAGGAAATACTTCAGGAAATTCGCGAACCACAAGCACAGAGTCAATAGAAGGAACCTCAGCATTGGAATCACGGACATAGGCCAAATAAGCCAAGCATCCCTTCCCAACCATACGCTGAGCCTTAACATAAGAAATAACATTACGGCTAGTATGACCTAAAATTCCTTTCCACTCTATACGAGGCAAATTCGGCAGAGCTAAAGTCACAGTCTTGGCATGGCAATCTAAAATAGCATGATATGGAGATAGCGAGTCCATGCCTAATATAATATCAAAGTACACCATATTTAGGAGCAATAAATCAGCACGGGTCTCGAGACCCTCAATTACTATAATACATGACCGATGAACTCGATCAACCACAATAGAATCGCCTACTGATCAACCACATGAACAGGAACACTCAGTGGATCACTAGGCTAAATCAAGTACGGTGCAAAATAGGAAGACACGTACGAATATGTAGACCCAGGGTCAAATAATGTTGATGCCTTTCTATCACAAACCAAAATAATACCTGTAATGACGGCATCAGAAGACTCAGCCTCTAGTTTGGCGGGAAGTGCATAACATCGGGGTTGTGCCCCACCACCCTGAGTAGTATCTCTAGGACGATCAGCTGATGGCTAGTCTCTACCTCTATCGATCTGAGCTCCACCTCTATGACCTCTACCTCCACCTCTATGTCCTCTACCTCCGCCTCTAGCTGGCTGGGCAGGCTATGGAGGAACTGGGGCCTGAATCATGGCACGAGAACCCTGCGGCTGAGATCCGTCGGAAGCTCGAGGGCAATACTTTGCAATGTGCCCAAGATCACCGCACGTAAAAGAGGCCCTCGACTGCTAGAAATAGCGAAGTGGTGGTGCACTGATAGGCTGCTCATGAGAAACCTGAAGAGCTGACTGATAAGGCCTAGGAGGATGGCCTCTATCATGAGAATCTCTACCTCCGGACGAGGTACCACTGAATCTACCCGAATTACGAGATCTTTTATCTGATCCATGTCTTGCTCCCTGTGACAGAGCCATCTCGATCCGGCGGGCTGCATTAGCCGCCTCTTGAAAAGTGATTTCAGTTCCTGCCCCCAAAGCCATCTGTAGTCGAATTGGCTGATTCAAGCCATCAATAAACCTTCTCACCCTTTCCCGATCTGTGGGAAGTATGATAATAGCATGACGAGCCAGGTCCACGAACCTAGTCTCGTACTGTGTGACAGACATAGAACCGTGATGAAGACGCTCAAATTGTCTGCGCAGAGCCTCCCGTTGAGTTGCTGGAAGGAACTTTTCCAAGAACAGTTCTGCAAATTGCCCCCAAGTCAAAGATGATGATCCCGCTAGCCTAGATAGACAATAATCCCTCCACCAAGTCTTGGCAGAACCAGATAATCGAAAAGTAGCAAATTCCACACTATTAGTCTCCACAATGCCCATAGTACGGAGAACCTTGTGGCACCTATATAGGAAATCCTTTGGATCCTCTGAAGGAGTGCCACTGAATGTGGTAGTGAACAGCTTGCTAAACCTGTCCAATATCCATAACGCGTCAGCGGACATAGCTGCACCATCATTAGACGGAATCACAATAACAGGCTGAGCTGCCTCAACTGGCTGAATCACAGGAACCTGAGCCTGGGGAATTATTGGCTCCGGAGTGCGCGTAGCAGGAGTCTGATTACCTCCTCCAGCCTGAGAAGTGGCTGGTGCTACCGGTAATAAACTTGCTCTGGTGATATTGTCCATAAAACCTGCTATCCGGACCAAAACATCCTGAAGATCCGGTGAAAACATAACTCCTCCTGGGACCTGAGCTGGGCCTACTGGAGCTGCTGGGACTGGAACCTCCTCCTCGATATGAGCCTGAGGTTCTGCCACTTGTGCTGCTGCTCGGGGCTGAGCTCTGCCCCTACCTTGGCCTCTAGGACGACCTCGACCTCGGCCTCTGCCCCTAGCGGGAGCTGCCGCTGCTGGGACCTCGGGCTGCTGGTCAGTAGATGAGGATGCACGTGTTCTTACCATTTGCGAAAGAACAGAGTAGAAGTTCAATTAACATTTGAAAGATCAAGTCGCACGACTAGAAAGAATAAAAGGAAAATTTTCCTAACTTTGTAGCCTCTGGAGGATAAATACAGACGTCTCCGTACCGATCCTTCAGACTCTACTAAGGTTATTCGTGAGTTGTGAGACCTATGCAACCTAGTGCTTTGATACCAACTTGTCACGACCCGGATTTCCCACCATCGGGGTCATGATGGCGCCTACTAGTGGAAGCTAGGCAAGCCAACTATTACTTACATTTTTCATTAGTTACCAAACTCCTCTTAAGACTTTAAATTAAAAACATATAACTACAACGGAATAATTAAAGTTAGCAGAAGACTTAGTCAATTTTATCAAATATGATACAGAAACCCAAACATAATACACTACCCAAGACTGGTGTCACAATACTCACGAACTTCTAAGAATAATACACACAATTGTTTGAAAGAAATATAAGCTGTTTATCTCGAATACATGAGATAACATAATGAAATACATAGATAGAAGAGACAACGGGTCCTGCGGACGCATGCAAGGCTACCTCGTAGTCTCAGTAGTCGAAATATCCACAATCGTGCTACTGCCGCTGCTGCTGCTATCCGTAACCTGTATCTGCGCAAAAAGAGCGTAGAGTGTAGTATCGGCACAACCGACCCCATGTGCTGGTAAGTGCCTGGCCTATCCCAGCGAAATAGTGACGAGACTAAGGCCAGTCACCCACATAAACCTGTACAGTTGAAATATATATACATATACAAACGTTATAAGGAAAGACTCTGCTCTGAAATAACAGTCAATAACTCATGATATCCAGAGTAATCTAGTCAATCGAATAAATCTTACTTTCATGTCTCAATTTATTTTTCATTTCATATCTTGTGGTAGGCGTACCACCCGCTCCCAAATGTAACAATAAATTATACCTTGTGGTAGGCGTACCACCCGCTCCCAAATATATCAATAATTTATACCTTGTGGTAGGCGTATCACCCGCTTCCAAATATATATCAATGAATTATACCTTGTGGTAGGCGTACCACCCGCTCCCAAATATGTCAATAGGCTATCGGCAACTATGGCCAATGCCAAGATTTAAATCACTTTGTGGTCGGCGTGCCACACGATCCCATTTCTTATCATATAATTGGTCGGCGCGCCACACGATCCCAATTCATAAATATATATATTACCGGTATTTAACCAATAATCTCTGCATCAACAATATTTATAATTATCGGTTTTGAACCAATAATCGATAATAATTCAACGATTTATCTCCATTACCGGTGTGACACCAATAACTCTTAATCAACAATTCATACATAACTAAATTCCTATTTCTTCAAGCTAGGATAGAAGAAACACATACCTCAAAAGTTTACGAACGATTCAATCCGTAGCAATGCCTTTTCCTTTCGAAATTGGCTCAAATCCAATCGTATCTATACACAATTGATTTAATATCATCAATTCCACTTAACAAACTAGTTCATATTGCTAAATATGATTTTTACAACATTCTGCCCGGAATAGTAAAAATCGACCCCGGGCCCACATAATCGAAACTCAAGTTTCGAACCAAAATAAGTTCACCCAATCATCCATGAGTTCAAATATAAAATTTGTTCTTAAGTTCGACTCCAAAATGAGGCCTAGATCGCAAATTCTTTGAAAACCCTTACTATACTCAATTCTCAATTTTTCTACCAATTTACACCTATTTAAGCTTAGGAATTCAAATAATATTGATGGAAAATAAAGAAAAGAGTTAAGAATCACTTACCCAAGAAGTTTGACGAAGAATCGCTCAAAAATCGCCCAAGGAGCTGTGGAGAAGAGAGTTGAACAGAAATGGGATTTTTATCCCGTTTTTGTTCTATTTTGGGATTAAATTCACTGGGCAACGATTTTGTTCTACGCGATCGCGTGAACAGGGTCGCGATCGCGGAAGGCAAACGTTCAACACTACGCGATCGTGTGGTCAGTGCTGCGATCGCGTAGAAGAATTTCGCTGGGGTTGCTTGTTTGTAATACATGATCGCGTGAACAGGGTCGCGATCGCGTTGAAGGAGAATAGAAAGCTACGCGATCGCGTGCGGACGGCTGCGATCGCGTTGAAAAAGAACAGGAAGCTACACGATCTCGTGCAGATTGCTGCGATCGCGTTGAGTAATATGACAAGGCAGTGCGATCGCGTGTACAAGGCCGCGATCGCGTAGAGTAAAGTGTATGTGTAAAAATTGCAGAAAATCTGCCAGTTTCCTAAGTCCAAAAACACCCCGAACCACCTCCGAAACACTCCCGATCCCTCGAGGCTCCAAACCAAAAATGCACACTAACTCAAAAACATCATACAAACTTGCTCGCGCGATCAAATAGCTAAAATAACATCAAAATCAATGAATTGAGCCTTAAAACTCAAGAATTCTTTCAAATTTCATAATTTCCAAACTTTCCAATTTAAGACCGAAACACGTCAAACGACGTCCATTTTCAACCAAACTTTATAGGAAGCTCTTAACCAATATATATGACTTGTATCGGGCGTCAGAACCAAAATACGAGCCCGATACCAGTACTTTTTAATCAAAATTCAGTTTCATTTTTCTTAAACATTTTCAGAAAATAATTTAACAGAAAAATTCTTTTACCGGGGTTCTTGACCTCGGATTTCAATTCCGGGCATACGCCCAAGTTCCATATTTTTCTACGGATTTTCTGAGACCGTCAAATCACGGGTCCGGGTCCGTTTACCAAAAATGTTGACCAAAGTCTCCCATATCAATATTAATATCAAAATTCTTCAAATTTTTCACATATTTCAACATAAAAATTTTCCAGCATCGCGCTCGAACTGTGCACGCAAATCGAGACAACTATAAATGAAGTTTTCAAGACCTCAGAAGCTCGAAATGATTAATAAAATAAGTGATGACCCTTAGGGTCGTCACACCTCGGTTTTCTGGCTGGTATTCAAAAGCATTATTTCACGGCTTTCTGGCCGGAAGACCCTCGGTTTTCTGGTCGAGGTTTTAAGAAATGGCTCCACAATTTTCTGACTAGGAGATCCTCGATTTTCTGGCCGAAATTTAAAATAAAGTTTTCACGGCTTTCTAGCCGGAATTCAAAAGCAATGTTTCACGGCTTTCTGGCCGGGAAATATCAAATTACCATGACTTGATTTTTTTTCGTTTTCCTTTCCTTTCTCCTTCCTTTTTGGGTATTTCTTTTAGGTGTTTTCCTTTTATTCATCAACAATGCATGAAAATAATGTTTTTTTGAAAAGAAACCTCCTTTTTGTGCGTTTTTCTTGTTACAGAGCCATTTTAATGCTCGCACATTTCATTTCTTTGGACTGCACCTTCTTCTTGCACAATCAATTTAAAATAGACTTGTTATCAACAAAGAACAATTTGTTAGTTTAAAAAGTGGTTGATTTTGTGGCCTTGATTATCTTCACCGCCTAATCCTGGCCCCATTTTCATTAAGAAACTTTGCTGCTGATTGTCTTTGAGGGTAACTTTCTTTCACCATGACCGGGTTCGAACTCGGAATTATTTGAGGAATCGCCTGTGTGGGCTCTGTCTTTCTGTCTCGTTCCGTTTTTTTAAAACATTAGCCTTTGATTTCCTTTTCCTTCTTAATGTCCTTTCCTTTACAAGTGATCGACCATCATGATCAGTCGGGATTGTATTAATACACCACTAAGGCTGGGTATCTTTCTTCACCCTTTTTACCAGACGGAATCCTGTAAAACCGGTCCTGCCTCCTTTCTTTGTAATAGTTTCAGAATTAAAATTAAACCAAAAGGTATTTAAAGAATAACTATACAAAAAACAAGAAAATGAGTTTAAAGAGAAGCGTCCCTTTCGGGGAAAAGAAGGACTTATCTGGGATATATGCTGACTTCAAATAAACATGACATGATTCTTGGACTGGACGCCTGACCCACATAAACTTTCCAACTTCTTATGAATGCATTGATTCACAATTTCAAAACCAGGGAACCTTGCCAAAATTCTTTTAGTGAAGGGATGTCTTCTTTTGGTCGGCGGCGCCCTTTGCGGGTTTTCGCCAATCGACCTCTCTCATTTCTCTTTTCACTGTCGCCTGATAGTGCTCCTTGCTAGTTTTCACTAAACAGACTCTCCCATTTTTTAGCTTCTCCAACCGCCATCGCCTTATGGTGCCCGAAGGTTTTCACCGATAAGACTCTCTCATTTTGTTTCTCTGAATTCAGGCTGTGTCAGATTTCTGTCAATGCCGTTTTCACTTCCTTTCCTTTGCCAATTGATCTGAAGGACTTGAACAAGGTCTTTGGGTAAAAAGGAAATTGAATGGAATTACAACTTCGGAACCATCTTGACGGATCTAAACTGAACCGTCATATCATTTGCCCCAGTTTCAATTTTTAGGGAAATTGGGATTTTTGGTTCGGTGTGACTGAACCTCAGGGAGAGTCTTTTTTTTTTTCATATATATATTTTTTTTCTTTTCTTTTCTCTTTTAATTTTTATTTTTTTTATTTTTTATTTCGGGTTCCAAAGAGGGTGAACAAAAAAGAAACATAACCAGCTCAAAGGATTTTACAAAGGATTTATAGTGTTTGGGGTAGCAAGAGAGAAAGACTTCATCATCTCAATTATACAAAATTCAACGCCGCAGGTGGTCTTGACATAGTACCGTTATACTGCATCTGTATTGACTGTCGTTTCAAGATCATTTCCTTCAATGTCTTCCAGATACAGTGTCCCTCTCAGTGATATTTTCCGGATGATGTATGGATCCTTCCAATTACGAGCGAAATGTTTCTTTTGTTTCTTGGTAATGAGGAGGAATTCGCCTTAACGCAGGTTGTTCTATTTCGAGATTCCTGGGCCGCACTTTCTTGTTGCAAGCATGGGCCATTCTTTGTTGGGATAACTACTCGGTTATTCTCTGAGTACAACACACCCTTTTTGTATGCGAACCAATTTTCCTTCAGTTATTCCAATTCTTTTCATTTCCTCAAAGTAATCTTTTGTGCATTTCGACTCTCGATTCATTATTCTGAAGTCTGACAGCATTTTGGGATCTAGGCATGAAGTCCGCAAGCATGTCATGTTATTTAAAGCTGCACGATTTGAACTAACTAAAGAGGAAAAGAAAACTAAAACAAATCTGAAAGAATAAAAAAAATAACAAAAGAAAAGGAAACGGACGATGAAATATTAATTTCATTTCTTGGAATTGAAAGGATAAACAGGGTTCACATTCGGGAATTTAAAGACAAAAACTAAAAGAAACATCCAATTTTACACCCTGAAATAACTCAGGATGCAGAAAAATGCGGCAGGACAAGTCTTTTGGGTTTTCGCCTGATCGGGAATGGCTTAGCCTTTTAGTTTGGGAGTTTAGTGTCTGGTCCCATCTCAACGGTGATAGTCTCTTCCCCTGGCTCGACCATGTGGGTATCGCAAAGCCTTGCCTCATGTTTTCCTTCACTCTCTTTAGTCATGAAATCCTCATTATCTTCCTCTTGACGGTCCTTAAGCTTCTGTGGTATGCGTCCAACAAACACTGGCTCATTCAGCCGGGGTGTCTTTATTGTCCCCATACCATATAGGCTTGCTTAGGTGCATCAATTTCCTTTTCTAGTTCTACCTCGGTGATTTTACTCTTCTTTTCCCCTTTTTCTTGTTTCGGGGCCGCCTTGGGCTTCCTTTCCACATCAGCAATAGCAATTATGGCCTTAAGCGCTGGATCGAATTCTTCGTCTTCACAAATCATCCCGATTATCGGCCAGCTATTGTGAGCGGTCAACGGATTATTGGTCACATTTGGGACATCCTCATCCTTCAACACAATTTTCCCTTGCTTTATTAAATTCTCCACTGCTTGTTTCAAAGTCCAACAGTCATTAGTATGATGGCCCTCTGCCTCTGAATGATATTCACATCTGACACCAGCTTTGTAGGAAGATGATGCCGGGTTTTGTCTATTCTGAGGAACCGACTGCAGTAGACCCATTTGGACAAGTTTCGGGAATAAGATAGAGTAAGATTCACCTATTGGGGTAAAGTTTGGTCTCTTTTGTGGTTCCCAAGGACGGAAGTTATTCTGCGGAGGTCGAGGGTTATAGTGGTTCTGGTGGGGAGGTTGATTTCTTGGAAATAGAGCTTGGTTTCTACTGACATGCTGCTGCGGTCGTACAAAAGGTTGAGCATTCATGATCGCATATGGTTGAGGAATATAGGACATTTCCTGAGCAGAGTAATAATGCTGGGGGGTTCTTTCTGAAAAGAAGGGTCTAGGAGCGTGGTGTCTTCTATCACCCGAAGTTGCCATGGATGTTTCCTCTTTCATCCTACCCTTTGCTATTCCTCCAGACCCTCCTTGGATTGCTTGGGAGGTCGCTCGAATGGCCGCTTGACTCAAAATTCTTCCCGTCTTTAAACCATTTTCTACCATTTCCCCAATATTGATCGCCTCTGCGAAAGGTTTTCCCATTGCTGACAGCATGTTCTGGAAATAGTCTGGTTCCTGAGCCTGGAGGAAAGTAGTGACCATTTCTATTTCGTCCATAGGGGGTTTCACCCTGGATGCTTGCTCTCGCCATTTGATAGCATATTCTCTGAAGCTTTCCGAGGGTTTCTTCTTTAAGTTCGATAAAGAATTCCTGTCTGGCGCAATGTCAATGTTGTACTGGAATTGTTTCACAAAATCTCTGGCCAAATCGTCCCAGATGTGCCATCGAGATATGTCTTGATCCATATACCATTCTGATGCTATTCCGACCAAACTTTCTCCGAAGTATGCCATCAGCAATTTTTCCCTGCCGCCGACACCTCGCAATTGATTGCAGTATTTCTTTAGATGAGCAATAGGGTCGCCATGCCCGTCATACTTTTCGAACTTCGGCTTTTTAAAGCCTGATGGCAAATAGACATGTGGTAACATGCACAAATGTGCGTAAGAAACACTCTTCTGTCCGCCTAGACCTTGCATATTTTTCAAACTTTGTTCCAAGCTGCTCATTCTTTTTGCCATTTCATCCCGTTCGGGAGCTTTTGGATTTTGGCTTGGCATGAACTCATATTGGGGTGGTTGAGGATAGACATTGGCGGCAAACTGGGTAGGATCCCGTGGAAGGGGTGGTGCGGGAATGTAAAAGAAGAGGAATCAAAGAAAGGAGTATGTGTGCCGGGATGCGCCGTGATTGGAGCGGGCAAACCAGCGGATGTTATTGTGGATGTATCTAACACTGTCACCCGAGGATGGGAAGTGGAGGGTGATTCGGAGAGGGTTGTGACATTAGAATACCCAAATAGAGTAGGTGGGTAATTGGTGGGGGTATTAGAAATCTCACTTGACCTGAGGAATAGTTCGGGGAACCCAGGGATCAGACTTGGGGGCTCTTTCCCGTTATTTCAGTCATCTAACATTTTCAAAGAAACTAACTATTTTTCGTAAATTAACAAAATTTATTTGGAATTTTTTTTTTCATTTTTCAAAAAATTATTTTCTTAGAAAAACAAACTATTTTCTATAAAATTATTTTGATTTTACATCCTGACATTTTCCACTTCTTACCCTCTCTCTTTTTTAATAACAAACCGGTCGGCATGTAAGATCGAAACAAATAAATGCACATACAAAGATGCATCAAGCCGGTCTTCTGTTTCAGGTACACCTGTCCTAGACAGGCCCAACCCCTATGTCGAGCCTCCTAAGTCAAATATGCACATGACGCAAATAGACGTTCCTATCGGGGATCCGGCATAAGGTTTTGTTATTCTAAGTCATCATCCTATTGGAAAAGGTGTCTAGACTGGCTTTAAATCGAGCGGACAACTCGAGTCGAGGAGTGTCAGTGCACCGGTAGCATGGCTTTCCGGCTTAATTGACAATACTCCCCGCCTAAACACGTGTGACTACAAATCCTTCACCGGGTGCCAAGCACCACAGCTATCTTGAGAAAAACGGGCTAAGTCCAGCAAATGCCCGATATTATATTTCAAAGAGACTCGGAAGAGAAAAAATGGGTATCGGCACAATTTATATACAATTCACAAAATATCAAAGCGGTAAAAGCAACATTTAGCACATTTAATACAAAACATATAATAAAATCAGATAATAAATAAGCCAAATACAATAATTATTCAAAGCTCGAATTCTTAAACCCTGAACCAGTGGTTCTGGGTTTGTAGAAACGTAAAGTAAGAGTGTCACACCTCCTTTTGGCGCGCTTACCCCGAAGGATAATGCATAAGGGAGTTTTTTCCAATTTAAGTGACAATATTCGAAATGAGATTATTTATTTATTTCAGAGTCGCCACTTGGAATAAATTATGGTGTCCCAAGTCACCGATTTATTTAAATCCCAAATCGAGGAAATTTTCGACTTTTCAAATAAAGTCTGCGAACCAGAAATTATAAGTAAGGAATTCTGTTGACCCGAGGGAAGGTGTTAGGCACCCCCGGATCCCGTGGTTCTAGCACGGTCGCTTAAATTATTGTAACGGCTAAATATCTAATTTTAAAATATGTTCAATACTATAATGAAATTTTAAATCATTTACCGCGTTTGGTTATTTTTAAGAAAAAGTGAACATTATTATTGAGGGGCCCCGCAATTTTATTTCTTCTATTTTGCTAGGCTCGTAATATTTTTATTTAAAAAAGGATAATCCTAAGGTGACTACATTTTTTCTATTTAGTTTGTCTCTAAAAGAAAAGAAAAAGTCCTAAATAATTACATGCTTAAAAGGCTACTCTATATTAGTACAAAAGGTGTTCCCTCACAAGCCGACTAAATGACAAATTTATTCTTCAAATTATAGAGCTAAACACAATTTGACAAACTAATAAAACGGAAAATAACAACATATATTAATCAACAACTTGCTTTTCTATTTCATTTCAAAACTTTAACTTCCAATTCGAGCTTACATCAACACAAGGTTTTTAGAATGTGTACCTGGTATTGAAAGAAATGGGAATATGGAAAATCAACAGGACGGTGAAAATACAACAACAACAACAGTAACAACCAGTAGTAGCTTCAACACCTCAATCCAGAAAATCCCAACAATACGGAGAAAAACAAAAAACAGTAAAAAATAGAAAAGAAAAATATATTCCGGAAATTCTCTCTGCTTTTTCTTTCTAGCTTTGAACTCTCTTCAATTCTCAAAAGAAACTCTCAAAAATTGAATTTTTGTCCGTGTATACTTCGGTATCCAGAGTGTATATCGAGTGTATACTACTCCCTTTTTTTCCTTATTTTTCTTCTCCTCCTATTTTTTCCTCTCTTTTTTCCACCTTCTTTTCATAAATCATCTCTTCTATTTATAGGCAAGAATTTCGAAAATTTTCATATTTTTTATTAAAAAGAAAATATTTTTTTAATTTAAAGAAAACCCACTAATCTATGTTTCCTCTCCTTGTTTTCTTCCTTGATTTCCTTGCTCCCTACTACTTTATGTCATGTGATTATGATCATTTTTTGGCTAAAAAAAATCTGAAATTTTCTTCTTGGGCCAAGGGGTTTTGGGTTGGGTAAGGTTTCTTAGGATTGGGCTTGTAACTTAATTTGCAAGATGGCCCAATTCAATTTTTTTCTATTTTGTTCTTCTCCATTATTCAACTTCCTAATTAATAAAGCCCAAAATACTAAGATTAATTTATAAAAACTAAAATTATCTTGAAATACTAATTAACTCATAATAATAATTGTCACCTAAATTTAAATGGTAATTAAAATACAATCATACAATTTGGACATTAAAGGCTAAAATGCAAAAGATGCCTATTTTTGTGATTTTTATTTTGTAAGATAAAATTAATTACTCATAATTGCAAAGTTAGATAAAAAATGTAAACACGACATATTTTTGTATTTTTATTAATTTAAACACATAATCACGCATATACGAATGCAAACAATTACCAAAAATAACAACGCAGAGTTAATTAATCCAAACGTACTAGCAACAGAAGAATCTACCTCTGCACCACAAGCTGCTAATCAACTCATCCGTCGATTTGATTAACTTTTGATGTCAATTTATGTACTGTCTCATTCACCTTTGTAGAATCTCTTGTCCTATTGTATTATACTATGTTTCAGTCCTGATGGTTTGAAATCAATCCCCTGCAGTAGTCCCGAAATTTGCTGCTTCAAGGCTAAAATCTTGGCCAAACAAATGGAATTCCAGCACTATTTTTTCATGCTTGTGCATTTTACGACATATCAAACAGATCATAATTACTCTGTTCAGAGTTGTTCAGTTTTGGATTTGCTACCATTCAGTTAAGTTAATTTATGAAACATTATCATATGTCATACTTTATTCTGTAAAATTGGAAGACTTGGCTTTAAGATACTTACCGAAAATACATGAAATGCATGTGAACTTAAAAAGGAAACTTTGCTCATGAAGAGTTAATGAAAGAAAATATGAAAGTGTATTAGTTTTTTTATTGATTTTTGTGAACAGAAGGAACTTGTGAGGTTTCGAAATCCGTTCGCACAAAGTAAACATGTCATTCACATCTTTCACATTAATATTTTTGCAATATGACTGTGTAAATGATTCAGAAGTACTGTTATGTACTTCAAGGTGTTATAGAATGACCATGATAGAATTGCCACATTTGTAGTTTGTCTAAACTCTCAAGAATGTTGTTATGCCTATAGTAGAATTTTATCTCATAGATAGCATCAAATGTCCGTTTTGAAGTTTCTGCTTTGCTGAGTGTCCTAGCTTCTTTCTGTTTCTGCTTCTTTTCTTCTACTTCTGTTGCTTCTGCTTTTGCGTATTTTGGTCTTATATAATAGAATTTCACCTATTTAATTTGTAGGAGCGTTGCAGGAAGAATGTAGAGATTCGAAAAAATCAACTTCCTCATACTTGTGGTGCTATGAGTTTGGCTAGAAGAAGAGCTGTAATGGTTGTTTAAGCACTTAACTTAGATAAGATATATGTTCTCAATTAATTACTAACATTATTCAATTTAAAAATTTCAGAAGGCGATGGGAAAAGCTTTTGATCGAGGCAAAATGTGGACTGAGACTCATAAAAGGAAAGATGAGAGTTATGTAACTGATGAGGCTAGGGTGATTGGGGTAAGTAACATTTTTAGCACAATATAGCTCCTAAAAAGAACATGAGAGTTTGATCGACGCTTGAAAAATAACAAAGTCTAACAATTTAGCATAAGAGTACAACATGAGAGTTTCCATAGACAATATCTCCACTGTCCCTGAGGTAATACCTCTGCTGCTGCTATGAGCAGATTTCTCATTCATTAAACTATTGTTTTAGTCAATAAATAATACCTCTACTGCTGCTATATTTATAGTTAATACCTCTGCTGTAGAAATAATAATACCTCTGCTGCTGCTATATTTATAGTTAATACCTCTGCTGTATTTATAGTAATACCTCTGCTGCTGCTATATCTGAGCTGAGGTAATACCTCTGCTGCTGCTATGAGCTGATTTGTCATTCATTACTGTTGATAAGTTATAAAAAGCTTTTCTAGCAAGAGTTGTCTTACCTATTCCGCCCATACCTACAACTGGTATGACAGTTAGCTCATGTGTTTGTGCAGTGAGGCGATCTAGTATGGCGTTGAAGTCATCCTCCATTCCAACAACAGTATTTTGCTCAATTGCATACCTTCTTGATGAGGAACAAGTTGTTGCTAATTCTGTAGATTTTCCTCCGTGCTTGTTAAACTCGATCTGCATCACCTTTTTCTTGAGAGAATCAACTTCTTTTTCGACTTGTTGCAATTCTTCATTGAAGGCTTTACAAGCCCTTTCTCGATCATCTCCACTATCTGCTACAATGACACTTCTTAGTCTTGAATCAACTCTATATTCAACTTTGTAGACTACATCTCTCAACCTCTTTTCCAAACCCTTTAGAGTTCCTATATCCTTGGCTTCCTCAAGGAAAACTTGAAGAGCACAAAGACTTTGATAAGTGGATTCAACATGTTGTTTTGGTATACAGCTTCCACAAACTAACTGCTGGTTAGGCTGCAGGAGTTGATGCAGTGTATGCATAAGTGAAGAAAGAGCAGAATAAGCCATTCTTCTTCTCTGAGTTTGAGAGCCTAAAATGGTTGCTTGGTGTATTGTATGAGTAATGGTTGATGCAGTTTGATGGAATGCTTGTAGACAGAGTTGTGCAGATTTAATCTTCCTGCTTCACTAGCTTAGTTACTAGGCTAGAAGTTTTGTCCAAATTTTCTGAATTTGGGGACAAGGTGTAGGACACTCCATTTTGTCATTTTCTTTATGTGATTTGCTTCTCTATTGTGTTAAAACATCATATGCTTGTCATTCTCTGTGCAAGGCATGTTAGCAACACTATAAAGAGAGAAAAACAAAATTAAAGGTGGGGAATACTGAAAATGATTGATTGAACTCATTTCCTTGGATTTTTTCTCCTTTGTTTGAAAGTCGAAAGACCATTTACTGCTGGAATTTCCTCTAATAATGATCCGAGAAGCTGCTTATAGAACTGAGTTATCTCCTATTTCACCTCTTCCCGAGTTTGTGTATATGTTCCTGTCTGAGTGAGCAGTCTAGTGATTTTCTATTGAGCATTTCTATTCTTGATGCTTGCATGGAAGAAAGCAGAGTTTGAATTCTTGACTTATTGTTCAGTTTATGCTTCCTCAATTTTTGTAGGAAAGAATTGAAGAAATTCGAAGTGAAAGAGCAGAAAGTCTTGATGAACCTTCACCAAATGATGCACTTGGCATAGTATTCGGTCCCGAGCACCCCGACCGTGTTCGAGGTTTAGGCTTGGGTGTAGTTCCAACTGTAGTATTCAAACAGACATCTGCGAGATACCGTCGTGGTTATGTGGGTTCATCTAGCATTACCGCTCCAACTCCGGCATGGCAGCAAGAGATGACACATGTGAAATCAAAACTAAATGCACTAATTAGCTTATATGAAAGGAATATAGGGAATATCCCTGAGGAGTTTGCTCACTTATTTTCCACTCCTCCACAGGTATACGTTCTTTTGCTGCAGTAAAATTTTAGTTACTTATTTTTCTTATGGTTCTTTTTTAACATAAAATGGTTTTCTAATTTTCAATGTGATTTATGTATATCCAATCCTATTACTTTAGCTTACCTGTTAAAATTTTAGTTATTTGCTTATTGACCATATTTTTTCTTCCTTTTTTTCAGGTACCAGATTTAGGAAGTGATGCACCAGTTGAACCAAGAAGATCTTTAGATGAAAGTAACAACGACGATCATCCAAGTGTGAATTAGCGATTATTTTATAGGATGAACTATGGATCTTTTGGATATTACCGTGGAAATACACTTTTAAGCATTAATTTTTGGATGATGTAATTTTGGTATACTTGTGTAAGTGCGAATTTGTGATTATTTTGTTGGATCAACTATGAATCTTTTGGATATTATTGTTGAAATATACTTTGAAGCATTAATATTTGGATGATGTAATATTGGTATACTTGTGTTTTATATAATGAATATTTTTCTTATTTAATCCTCTATATTGGGTTTAATTGATTATGAAGTGCTACAGAAATTTCAAAGCATAGCATTCAATAAATAGGACTTTAAATATGAAAATAGGATTGAAAATATGTTGAAGAAGAAAAAAATACATTACGGCAGTTTTTGAAGATTACGGCGCTTTAAAACTGCCCAATTATGAAAAAATAAAAGCCAGATTAAAATTGTTAAAATCGGCGGTTTTAACAGTAATTACGGCGGTTTAATCAGAAACGTCGTTATAAAATTTTGGCGGACGTGATTGTGGCGCTTTCAAAAGCCGCCGTTAATATGTATTACGGCGGTTTAAAACCGCCATTATATTCTACAATAACAGCCACAATAATTCCGATTTTTTATAGTGCAGTTTAGTAAATTTGATATGCAAGGACTTGTGGCGAGATGAGGAATCCGGTGATTTGAATTTCGTAATTTTTCGAGAAGTGGGCCTGGGGTTGGGTTTTGGCAACTTTGTGATTTTTGGTGTTTTTCGAATTCTACCGATTGTGTTATGTTCATTAGCCTATTGTAATGTATTCCTTGTGGTTTTGATCAGATTGGTGTGCGAGGAGGTTGATTCGAGAGGAAAAGGGCATATCGAGCTACACTTTTGGCTGGCTAGAGGTGAGTAATGACTTTAAATGATGTCCTAAGGGTTTGAGACCCCGGATTTGCACAACTTGGTACTGTGTTGGTATGAGACACGCATTCAATGATGAGCACGGGGTCATTTACTATTGGGGATTATGACTTGGTCCAGTTCGAATGATATTTTACCGCGTATTTAGCTGTGACTTGTTATTTTTCACTATGACTTGGGCTTATTTCCATATTTGGGGCTTATTGCCGACTTGAGTTACCATCACTATTTTCCTCACTATTTGAAATATTATTTGAACTCAGACCATGTGATATCGCTATTTCTTGAACTGAGCCATATTTTACTCAAACCTGGAGTTTTAATTGATATTTGAACTATTGTTTGAGCTGAGTATGATTGTTTTACTAATGCCCGAGGGGCTTTTGAGTATATTTTTGGACTGCTGGGGTTGAGGGCCACGTGTGAGGATATGATGAGTGATGTGAGAAGGCTTTCGGGCCTTGAGTGTTATGTGAGGAGGCTTTTAGGCCTCAAGTGATTGGTGAGGAGACTTTCAGGCCTCAAGTTTTATGCGAGGAGGCTTTCAGGCCTCAAGTGTATTATGGGCAGGCTTTCAGGCCTCGCATTGATATTGTTCAGGCTTTCAGGCCTTATTGATAGCGCTTGGGCTGTAGGAGCCCCTCCGGAGTCTGCACACCACAGTGAGCGCGGGTACCCATGTGATTGAGAGAGAGAGCCCGAATTAGGGTTGATGTTGTAAAGTGTGATTGATACGGAGCCCGTTGGGCTGATACTGTATCGAGAGTTTGATATGGCACCCTAGGGGCAGGTTCGTGAACATCTCTTAATTGATCGAGAATAATTGTTTTTACTGTTTTCAAGGAGATTTCTTATTATATTTCACTGATTTCTACTATTTATTTGAGTTTACTACTTGGGATAGCATTATTTGTGCCTTTGTGGGATTTTATGTTCTCAGACGTTATTTATTTTTATTACTCAAATTACTCTCTGCACCGTGTGTGCAGATACATGTATCGCGGAGTTCGTTCCTGAGCGGTGATTTTCATCCAGACCAGGCGGATCCAGAGAGACGAGGTACCTGTCACCATTCATAGACGTGTTTCTTCCTTATCTTTTGTATGTTATCTATCTTCGGACTATGTTCTTAGATACAGTCTTGTAGTAGTTATTAAACTCTGTAGTAGCTCATGACTTGTGACACTCCGATTTCGGGCTGAGTCGTAATGGTTTCCTTATTTTATCACGTTTATTTCGCACTTATGATTATATTATATATGATTCAGACTTATTCATGCTAAGTAACTGTTAAAAGAAGTAGTGCCTAGCTATTAATGCTTTACTACAAGAACACTCCCGTTAAATCGCATACGATGTCATTTCGAAATGGATCTATAAATATTAAAATACATATGCACACTCACGATTACATATAACATATACTCATGGAGTACGAATCAAGATCTTAAAGATCCTTAGTCCTTGGCTGATGATTTGTCAAGCAACATTCATGTCATTGATGCATTCTACCTACTCTATATGCTTCCCTTACTCACTTGGAGTTTACATTCCAGTGGCACATTGAAATATTCTTGTATACTTAAATTTTGTAATGGTTACATGTATTTGTTTAAGTGTATAAATGGAATGCTCAGTGTGCTTTCATTAATTTGTTGATTTAGTTTGCAGTCATTGAGTTTAATCTTCCCCTTTATATCCAATTTGTTTTCTCTTTTTTGTTGTTCCATAACTCTTTCATTATCATTGATCATTTTTACATACCTAATTTTGTAGCTTCTTCATGGATTTTCAAACGGATATTTGTCGCTACTTTAGCTGTACATTGATAGAACACCGTGTCCTTGAGCCTTGAACTTTAACCCTTCAATCTCTTTCAATTTATCCCAATTTTCATCATCCAATACAATCAAAATGGTCCGTCAAATTTCACCCCATTTTTACTTTTTTGCTGATTTTAGTTGCACTATTATTTTCCTTGTTCTGCTTTTCTTGGTGTGTGTAGTAGAGATTTTTTGTTAAAGGATCTAGTTTTTGATTTGTGACTGATATAATAGGATAAGCTATCTAAGTTTTGGTTAAAAAGGTTATCTTTATGGATTCTCTATGTTTTCTTGGTATGTGTGTGTGTTTAAGTAGAAAGATTTTGTTAATGAGTTTAGTTTTATTATCTGTGATTCATGCTGGGTCCGGGCAAAACCCGGACTATCCCTACTGGTATTCATATATTTAGCAATTACTATACTTTTAGTCTTTCGGTTATTAGTAAATTTTGATTTTGATCGCTGTAATAGTTGGGTATGTATATAAGATGTATGATATTTAGACTATCTCTAGAAGAATAAAAATCTAATCAACATAACCGTAAGTAATTAAATGGTATAACACTTAAATTTGCGAAGATTCATAAGTAAAGGGTTCAAAAGTGCATATATTATAAATTGAAGGTTAAACATGCTTTACCAACATTTAGAAAATTAGAATTATAGCGACATTAGGGAGATTAAACACACAAATGTCCTCACACTTCTATATTGCAAAGCGATAACATTGGAAGAATTTTTTTTTTCTTTTTTTGACGAATTATAGCAAACACAGGCCTTACCTCTACTCGAAAGGGCAGAGAGGCTGTTTCCAATCGACCCTCGGAACAGGGAAGAGAAAGGCAAACAAAAACAAAAACACAAACAACATTAATTACTCCAGCATAAATCGCATGAACTTTTAAAAGTTACGATAGATAATTTAAGATAACTATAGCGACATTAGGGAGATTAAACACACAAATGTCCTCACACTTCTATATTGCAAAGCGATAACATTGGAAGAATTTTTTTTTTCTTTTTTTGACGAATTATAGCAAACAAGGGTTGATCCCAGTGGATTGTGACAACGAGGCCACTCTGTGAATTGTGGTCCATCACATATTTGGAGAAGTATACTCTAGGAGCTCTTCATCTCTCTCGAATGCGGACATGTCTTGTTCCTTCATATAGGTTATTACTTCCATTCCATCCCTACTTTTATTATCTATACACAGAAACATGTTTTTAACTGGACCATTACTTACAAAACTTACTTTTTCAGGCTTTCCCCATCCAAAGTCTACATCATAAATAGGGAACTTACTGATGCTACTAAACCTATAGATATCATAACAAGAATTATTGAAAAAACTATTATTTGCTTCTTTATATAATTCAATTGTTATAGGTAAAAATTCATCTGTTTTAGCATTTTTGTATTTTTGTCGAACTTCTTCTTTCGCTGCCCGTAGTTTACCAACCACTTTTGGTAGATCCATCTCTTTCTCTTCAGTTGTTAATACAGAAAAGAAAGAACCAATATTTCCCATTAAAGTTTTTGGCAATGGAGGCCGTAAGCTCATAGCATGGACTAATGCAGATGGACAAATCGAACCTAAGCTCTTCTTTTTTGTAGCCATTGCACGTTGGTAAATGAATGCTGACACTATCTCAGTGGTTGTTGGATTTTGTACTTCTGAATTGTTAATAACCATAGCTCTCAATGCAGCTAATTTAGATGATGAGAAAGTAAAACTTTTCGATGAACATTCTTCTCCTTTGGGAATAACTTCAGCTAGATTTGCCATGTCTTTTGTAGGTGGAAAAATAGTCGCAGCATTAAATTGAGGAGTTTGTATTTTTGAACTTGAATTACGTGCTATAGTAGCCCAATCTTGAATAAAGTTGGCCATTGTATATCCATCTCCAATTTTGTGTGTCAAACATACACTGACTGCTATTCCTCCACAATTGAAATAACTAAGTTGAACCACTGCAAGACTACCCTCATATGAAGATGAACAAGGAATTCCTTTCGGATAGACTAAATCTTCTTTATCAGAATAAGGATCTTTGAGAATTTTAGACATTGGACAATCGATTTTGGTAGTGAAAAACTCAACTCCGCGATCATTACAATCAACGGACATATTTTCATTCAATTTCCCTGCAAATGGATAATAATGGGACAAAACTTTTGAAAGGGAATTTTCAACATGTTCTGATATAACGTTACTTGGTTTATCAGACCATGTGTCGCTCATTTTAGGGTAAAAAAAGGCGATAGGCTGGTAAATGCTACCGAGCATTTGATCAAGGTAAGAGAGCTTGTGACAACGAAGCGAAGTTGGAGTAGGAAAATATGGTTTGATTATCTTTTTGCATACTGATGATACAAGGTTTGATGCATACATCTTAGATAGAGGTTATAGTTTGGAATGTATTTCAACAAAAGAAATATTTTCAGTGTGCTTTGTTTGTAGAGGAGGAAAAGAACTTTATATACAACTGTTGAAAATTAATGGAATTGATAGAATAAATGTAATAGACAGACATGTTTTATGGTAGTTATAACCTAGAACACTAACCTATTAAAAAATCTACACATCTCCGAACTAGAACTTCTTATTTATGTTATGAACTCTACAAAATTGAAGCTCCATCCATAAAATGTGGTACTAGAACTAATTGACAAATAATTGTTTGTGAAAACATTTTCGATTTTAGTTCCAAAGAAAAAATAAAAGTTCTTTGCAAATACCTTCATATTGACAATAGTTTGAGAACTAGCTACTCTTACATTTGTGTTTGGTACGACGGAAATTACTTTACAACTAGTCAATTTGTCCGCGCTTCGCGCAATTAAAAAAAAAATTAAATTGCAATATGATCTTATTGTAAATTTACCCGGGATAGAGTAGATAAATATTTCATGTGTATATATTTCTTTATAAATATATTTTTTCTAATTAGCTCCAAAATATTCCATATATATTTACCGGTACTCGTATATTTTATGAGGCAATTCATTAATGATTACCATATTATTGGTATATAATTAGTACTTTCTACCAAAAAATACCTTAAGGTAATAATTTAAAGGAAAAAGCATAGACAATATAGAAGTATACATTTGTATATTTAAAGAGGAAAAATATAAAAGAAAAAACTTTTTGTACATGTAAAATAAATGCATTAACATTAGATTCTACACTTAGTTACAAATATTTGTTCCTAATTAGGCAATGTCATTGGCAATATGAATATCTAAAAAGTAAAACTAACATGCTAATAAGCATAAAGATCAAAATTTTAATTGAAAAAAAAAGAGAGGAAAAAAATACAGAGAAAGGGGTAATAAAAATAAATCGCATATTTGGTAGTATGAGATCTATCTTTGAGTGCCCTATTAGCACCAAAGAAAAGAAGATGAAAATTAAAAAATATCACAACCCGTAAGCAAAATGTTAAAAATTAAAGAAGTGAAAAATTCAATATAACTACAAACCAAGTAATCACAAAGTAAGAACTACCTCCTAGTTAACAAAATAAAAAACTTGAAATATAAAGTCAGCCATATTGACAGAGTGTTAGATGTTGATGCTGAGGTAATAAATCTGTTGCTGGCATTTTGGCCTTGTAGGACCAGTTTCCCTTTTTCATACACATAACTGTAAATTTCTATTTAGTACTCGAATGTTTTCATATGCACAAAGCAACTCAATAAAGAAAACTTAAGCAGAAGAAAATAAAGATCGGAGAGGAGAGTAAAAAATACCCAAAAAATTAGTAACAGATGAGGAGAAACTTATTTCTTCATGAACCAAAAAAAATTGAAGTGTGATGCAGAGTTGAAGCTGAGTTAAAACAGGAAGAAAAGATGTAATTTATAACACAATAAACAAATAGGGGTTACATATTTCAAAAGTCACAATAAGATGCAATTTATAACAAATTAAATAATTGGGGGTTATGAACTTGAAAAGTCACCATGAATGAAGAGGTGTGATTTGTGAGTTATGAATATAATTTTTTTAAATTAAGATAAATGGTTAAATTGAAAGAAAAAGGTCAAAAAAATGAGAAAAAAGATAAATAGAATTCCTATAATATAAGAGATGCCACATCATCTAGTCAAATCCCTCCTTTATATATTTATATAGATAGAATATATTTCCTTACAGCTACAAATAGCAAGGCCTAATTTTTGGTATGCCCAATCGATGTACTGTGTTTAATTTATGAGAACCGGAAAAATGCACACAAGAATTTAACAAAACATGCACTGTAGTAATTTTTCCTATCCTATCCCTGGTAACATAGTTATATATTGCTAAGACTTAAGAGAGGTATTGGCAGATCCACAAAAACACAAAAGTTTGATTTCTTCAATCCTTCCTTTGCCAAACAGTACGCAACTTGGTTTTGCTCCCGGAAGCAGTGGTTAATTTTCTGGATCCCTAGCCGAGCCAACAGGAACCTACATTCAATTATTACTATTACGGTCAAATACGCACACAAGTATAATTACGATCCTCAAGTAACAAAGTGATGAGATCGTGTGCCCAACCTACATGGACTTATAATATAGCCATTAACTGAATTAAACTATCTTAATATCACGTTCCGGATTTCTCATTGTGGTGATCGTGATGAAGCCTAACCAATAGATTGCTAGGCAAGCCAACATGTAAAAAAAAAAAAATTAAATACACTACTTGTTTAAGAAATTTACTGACAGTAATTTAAAGCATAACGATTTAATAAAATGCGGAAGTTTAACAATCTAAACTCCAATACACGACTATCCCAAAATTTGGTGTCACAATCCACGAACTTCTAACAGTTACTCCAAATACTTTTTTTAAAAATACATATGTTCTTGAAATACACGAAAACGGGGAAGATAAGATATATGGAAGATGACTCCAAAGTCTGCGAATGCCAGCAGATCTACATTGTGTCTCCGGATGGACTGAAGGCTGAACAACAATGAATAGATACTTGTCACATCACATGTACGTCGTACTCAACAATCAAATACATAGAAAATAAGGCAATAATAATTAATCCCTCAAGCTAAGGTTAGCCACAACACTTAACTCGATTTCACGGCCGATCTCAAAGCTGAGTCACAACTTTTTTCTTTCACACAAGCCTCCGCACCAATAGAATCTTGCAAATTACCAATCAAACAATTCAATTTAAACCTTTGGAACTACCCACGATAGCGAGGAATTCAAGTTGCGTCATTTTTTAAAAATTCAACAAAAGTCAACACCTGGGCACGCTTGGTCCAAACCCGAAATTTGGACTAAAGCTTGATTACCCAGTCATTCCCGAGCCCGGATACACAATTGGTTTTTGAATTCGACCTTAATTTTAGGTCTAAATACCCAAATTTAGAAATTTTTAAGTTCTACTCCAAAATACCAATTCGTTCGTGAAAACTCTAGATTCTAAGATGAAATCTCGTAAAAGAAGTATAAGAATGAAATAAATGAGTTAAGAATCACTTACTTATGTTTTCGGGGAAAAAAGTATTTGAGAAACCGCCTCTTATGTTTTAGGATTTTGAAAAAGTTAAAATGGATGAATTGTCCCGTTTATATAGCACTCCTGGATCCTCACTCCGCGGTCCGCTAAATCCCGGGCACACCCATGAACCTTCACTGCAGTCAACAAAATTATGGGCGTGGTCGTGAAACTGAGCCTTGCCCCACCACGCACGCGAAGCCCTCATCGGTGGCCGCATTCTACAACCCACGGTCCGCAAATTACACTCAACGGCCGCACTCCTGAGAGCTGAGACCTGCAACCTCTACAATTATCCAACACCGTGTCTTTTCCTAAGTCTAGTCATCCTGTAGCCTTTTCGAAACTCACTCCAACCCTCGGGGCTCTAGACCAAACATGCACATAGGTCTTAACAAATCATATGAACTTTTCGGGCAATCGAATCACCAAAATAACACCTAAAACTATGTATTTAGCACCAAAACACACGAAATCCTTAAGAACTTTAGAAATTCCTATTTTCACAACCGGACGTCTGAATCACGTTAAATCAATCTCGTTTCTCATCAAAATTTACAGACATGACTTTAAATATTACATTAAACTTGTATCGGACTCTGAAACAAAATTCTGGCCTGATACCAACATGATCAAACATTATTCAATTTTTTTAAATCCTTAGATTTTCGTTTTAACAATTTTTAACAAAAATTCATTACTTGGGCTAGGGACCTCGGAATTCGATTCTGGGTACACGCCCAAGTCTCATATTTTACTATGGATCCTCGAAGACCATCAAAATACAGGTCCGAATGCGTTACTCAAAATGTTGACCGAAGTCAACTAAGATTAACTTTTAAAGGCAATACTTGTAATTTTTCTCAAACATTCGTATAAGGGTTTCTTGAAACGCGTTCGAACTATGCATGCAAATTAAAGAGAAGTAAGATGAGATTTTTAAGGCCTCGGAACCCCGAATTGGGTTCTAAAACACGAGATAACTTTTTGGGTCACTATATTCTCCAACTCTAAAACAAACGTTTGTCCTCGAACAAACATAGAAAAATACCTAAGTTAGGACCAAGATGGGGATATCTGCTTCTCATATCGGACTTGGACTCCTAGGTAGATACCTCAACGGGCTGACCTCTCCACTACACACAAACATAAGGATAACTCTTTGACCTCAACTGACGAGCTTGCACGTCTATAATAGCTAGCGGCTCCACCTCGTAAGTCAAATCCTTGTCCAACTGGACAGTGCTGAAGTCTAACACATGGGATGGATCATCGTGATACTTCTAAGAATGGACACATTAAACACTAGGTGTAGCATTGATAAGCCTGGTGGCAACGCAAGTCGGTATGCCACCTCTCCCACTCGATCAAGGATATCAAAAGGCCCGATAAACCTAGGGCTTAACTTTCCCTTGTTCCCAAATCGCATCAAACCCTTCATAGGTGATACCCGAAGCCAAAGTAACACTCTCTCTCCGACCATGAATGCTACATCATGAACCTTACGGTCTGCGTAAATCCACCTGGACTGAGTTGTATGAAGTCTATCCTGAATGATCTTAACTTTATCCAAGGCATCATGTACCAAATCTATACCCAATAATCGAGCCTCTCCCTGCTCAAACCATCCAACCGGTGGTCGACACTGTTACATCCCATGTTGTTGTACGTGAGAGTACATTGTAAGTCAATTAATGTAAGCTAAAGAAAATGAAATTGTAATTGAAAGTACATAACGTAATTCCATCATGTTATCTTGGAGGGTACGATCCGGCCGGTCATTTTTTGTATTTACGCTCCGATCTCCCATTAACTGCTTTCCCTAAGTTACATTCTGCTATTTTTGTTTACTAGGATGTTCGGTATTATTATTCGGAGTGTTTTGGGGCACTTAGTCCCTAAATGAGAGCTTAAGAGTTAAAAAATGGTTTGTATTCAGAACAGTATGGAAATGACCTTCGAATGTAAATATGATGGTTCTATTAGCTCCATTAGGTAATTTCGGGCTTGGGAGCGTGAACAGAATATAATTTGGAGGTCCGTGGCTCATTTAGGCTTGAAATGCCAAAGTTTAGAATTTTGAGGTTTCTGGTCCAATAGTGAATTTTCGATCCGAGGTTCGGATTGGAATTCTAGAAGTTTTTTAGCTCCGTCATGTTATTTTGGATATTTGTGCAAAATTTCAGGTCATTCGGACGAGTTTTACTTAGGTTTTTGATCGAAAGCGTATTTTGATAAAATTTAAAGTTCTTAGGCTTGAATCCTAGGTTTAATCGGGTTTCCGGTGTTGTTATAGGTGTTTTAAGGATTGGTACAAGTTCTAATAAGGTATTAGGTAGTATTGGTGTTTTTAGTTGGGGTCCCAAGGGTCCCGGAATAATTTCGGATGCTCAACGGGCAAAGCTTGGAGTTTGAAGGAAAAGTTGCAGCAAGGTTCTGGTATTTTTGCTTATGCGCTTTTGGAGCCGCAGAAGCGGAGCTACATAAACGGCCATCTCACTGCAGAAGCGGAGCTGCATAAGCGGCCATTTCACCGCATAAGCAGATTTTGCACCATCTCAGGAAAACCGCAGATGTGGTCTCCTTCCCTCATAAGTGGAACCGCAAATGCGGTTATTAGTCTGCAAAAGCGGACCCTGTCCCTTTAAGTTGAAGTAAGACTTTATCATTCACACCGACTAGCTAGTGTGGCACCGTGGGAAATCCTCCTATATAAAAATTCTCGGACGAGCCGCACAAGCAGGACGGCAGAAGCGGTCCCTGGGCCGCAAAAGCGGAAATCACAGGTCTGAAAAATGAAAAATCTGAGGGTTTATTTCAAAGTTAGAAAAATCAATTGAGAGCTCGGGAGAAGACGATTTTGAGTGGATTTTTAAGATATGATCATTGGGTAACATTGCTTTGATCCCTTCTAGTTATATTCCATCATTTCCTAGCTAAACCAACCATTAGAATTCAAATTCAAGGTCTAGAATTGAGAAAGATGGGTGAAACTTCTTAGGCATAATTTTATAATTTTGAGTGGGAATTTGACCTCCGATTTGGGATATTTTTATATGGTTAGACTCGTGAGAGTATGAGGGTTTTGGTCATTTTACCTATTTCTGCGCCCTAGCTTTAATTTTAATAGTGGAAACAGTTGTTTATAATATTATTTACATTTTTAATTGAATTGAATAGATTTGGGCCATTTGGAGTCGGATACCCGTGGCAATGGGATCGTTCCCTATTTGATTTCGCACCGGTTCAAGGTAAGTGGCTTTTCTAACCTTGTGTGGGGGATTTCGTCCCTTAGGATGTGATTATTGTTAATTAAATGCCTTGTACGTAAGGTGACGAGCGCGTACTTGAGCTAATTGTTGAAACCCAGATTTGTTTTACCTAAATACTTGATTTGGATTCTCTTTCATATTTGCCTTGCTTTACTTGCTATTATAGCATGTGTTAGCGTAGAAAAGCATGTTTAATTGATCCAAACTGCCTATTTGTTCAAATTGTTTTAACTGTGATTACGTGGAACATGTTAGGCCAGTATTATTTGTTGCCTTGAATTGATGTACTTCAATTTCTGAATATTTCTTTGATGTTGGTTGCACATTTACATTGGGACGACGGATGCGGGATTTCAGGAGCTCCCCCTTATTTGTTTACTTCGGGACTACGGGTTTGATTTCCAGGAGACCCCCCTGCATTTTTACTTTGGGACTACGGGACGGTATCCCAAGAGATCCCCCGACACTTTTATTTTGGATCTACGGGACGGTATCTCAGGAGATCCTTTGATATGATATGAGAATTGGACTACGAGATGGTATCGCGAGAAATCCATTGGACAGTTGAGGAAAGGGCTACAGGACGGTATCCCGAGAGACCCTTATCGGTATTCTTGTAATTTAGTTGTTTTACTCTATGTTTCTATTTTGTCTTGTAGTATTATATTTTATTGAACTGTCTTACCACACTGCTGTGTTCATTAGTTTCCATCAGACTTCAACAATGTTAATATTTTTCTATTTTATTGTTTCTGTCTCAGTAGGTCCCTGACCATTCCTCGTCACTACTCAATCGAGGTTAGGCTTGGCACTTACTGAGTACCACTGTGATGTACTCACGCCTCTTCTGCGCATGTTTTTGATGTGCAGATCTAGGTACCTCTACGCAGGCGCACTACCAATAGCTGCAGGAGCATTTTTGGAGACTTGAGGTATTTCTGCCGCGTCCGCACACCAAAGAGTCTTCCTCTCACTCTACCTTCTATTTAGCTAGATGATATTCCATTTTTCCTTGATGTAGACATTTCCAGATGATTAGAGCAATATTATGTTTCATTCTTAGTCTGTGTTGCCCGTGGATTTTCGGGTCTTTGTGATAGTCTCATGTTATTAAAGTGTTAAGTCTATGTTCCAAGTGGCAACTGTATACATTATTCATGTTGTTTAGTTTTGATTACAATTCCGCAAATGTTGTTACTTCCGCAATGTGTTAGGCTTATCTAGTCGTGAAGACTAGGTGTCATCATGACATGTTCACAAATGGGTGAACTAGGGTCATGACAGTACAAATGATTAAGATCTTGAATAAAAAATACCAAAAAGGTTGGAAATATTAGACTCAAAACAAATTGAAGAAAATAAGTTTCGTCGAAAGTCGACAAGTTTGGAATGTTTAACATATACTTTTGGGGTGAGACTAGGGTGACTAACATGATAATGAGGTCAAGTTATATGTTATTTTAGTCGTATGATAGTCGTGTGTTTTTCTTTAAGTCAAGCGAGATGTGGAACAAAAGTTCGCAAAGTCCATCACAAGTTGCATTCATAATGTGCTGCAATTTAGGTCAAATATAGCAACACTTTTCTCCCAATATACCTAGAATAAAGGGATGATCTATATATCAAATTGACGATTTACAAGTCTAATTTCTAAATCATTAAACCCTTTTGTCGATACAACATTGGACTAGAGAGATATTTGCATTTTTGCAAGACTGCACAAACAGCTCCCATGCAAGCCACAAAGTCGGTTTAAACTTCAGCTTGTATTGAAGTCATTTATATATCGTTTTAACTCACTTTTCTGATCCAAAACAGTACCTAAATCCTCCTAAATTCTCTACAAGGGTTCCTCCATGATTTTAGGGTGAAAACCTAAGATACAAATATGAATCCAACACTAGAAATCCCGATGTACTTGCTAGATCGTAGTTCTTCATCTTGTGCTTATTTTAGAGGGTTCTTCAAAGGTAAGTAACTTCAAATTTCGTATTGTTTTCCATGTTTAAGATAAGAATCAGTACTGCCTTCATATATATCTGAGTTTGAAGGAGAAATACTAGTATTTACACAGCAACTTGAACACAAAAGTTTATTCAATAAGAGAATACAACACCTATAGTGTTATGGTGTGATTGAGGTTTGTTGTGAGCTACACCAGCTGGGGATTTCAAGTTGTATCTACTGACTACGTTATGTAAATATTGTTCTTGGTTATGATTAAGGTAAATCATATGTTGGTTGAGTTGTTTGACTGAAAATCTACAAGATAGTAATTTTCATGGCATAAGGAATTATTATCTTTTTTTGTGGGTTGTATTGAGGATATATATATATATGGCTAGAAATTGTCATAAATAGTTTTATTATGGTTTGTTTGTGTTAAGCTTTTATATATATATATATGTGCTAATTCAGTGGATTGGAGAAGATAACATGAAAAATAAGACGTTGACGGTAAAGGTTAAGGTGCTAGCCGTGTGGACTATATTTGAAGATTATGCTTATGTTGTTTTGTGTTGAAAATGATACGATAAGCATAAGTATGATGTTATATATGTTTTAAGCAGAATCATGGAAAAGTAATTGGATTCAAACCATATTTTGTTAATCGTAAATCGTGCTTGTCGCTCAATATAGTTGTTGAACTAATCAGAGAGCTTATTGTGAATTATATTGTTG
This sequence comes from Nicotiana noctiflora, assembly GCA_032618575.1. Classification (NCBI taxonomy): domain Eukaryota; kingdom Viridiplantae; phylum Streptophyta; class Magnoliopsida; order Solanales; family Solanaceae; genus Nicotiana; species Nicotiana noctiflora. The sequence goes on from JASVEL010006754.1 coordinate 55,033, forward strand.
TTGCTTGGGCTGTTTGGTGACTTTTAGTAACATATGGGATGTAGTACAAATAGGGAGGTTCTATCTGTTTTCTCATAGAATATTGGTTTACAAATATAAGAGTTACAATGCTTATATGATGACGATGAAGTATGTTTACTCATTGTAGACGTAAGAAGATTATATTGAGTTTGCCTGACGATTGGATTGAAGACATCAAAAGTATGTTAAGGCAATTCATTCTTTCTTTTGGCATGATCTAAAATAAAACTAACATAAATGATACATTATTTCATAATGGATCTACTCCTAGCAACTAAGGATGCCCATGTTATTCTTTCCTTATAAAGTTATTCAAAAAAAGTACGTATGATCCTTGAATCCTATTGAGGTTCATATTGATGGTATGGATGTCAATAATGTTTATCAAGGGTACGATGCCTTTATGTCACTCCAAAAAGTGTAGAATATAATTCCATGAGACTAGAATGCATTAAATATATGTATCTATTTTACTCTACCGAGTCTCGTTATAGTCGGCCGGGTATGGCACCTATTGTGCAACCACTAATCAGTTGGGTTTTACCGAGCTCCACGTGGTCGGGTACGATTCTACCGAACCTTATGATGGCCAGGTACATTTTTTACCGAGTCCTCTTCAAATCTGGGTACGATAAAATGATGATAATACCTACAGAGGGATATACTTTTTAAAATTTTATGTATATATATGTATCATGCGTTTCAAGTCAGTATCCCTCAGAGGCACTCAGATGTTACAGGTTGTATCTTCTCTACCTCTCTTTATATTATTGTTCATATTTATGCTTTCCTGCCTTATATACTCAGTACTTTATTCATACTGACGTCCCTTTTCCCTAGGGTTGCTATAGGTTAACAGTCCTCCTAGTAGGCTATTAGCTTAGCGGAAGGTGTTGGTGCATTCCACTTTCTCCGAAGTTTCCTATTTGGTCAGTATGCTTTGGACATGTATTGATTGGTATGGCCCTATCCAAACCTTTATGACGTGTATATACCTTTAGAGGCTTGTAGACACATGTAATGCATATGGATACTTGCATGGCCTTGTCGGCCTATGTTTTTAGTGTCCAAATGGTCATTTCGGTCTTATAGGGCTAAACGTCACATGTATAAGTTTGTATGTCACGCTGGGTCGCCTATGTCGATTATTCCCTTATATTTTATTCTTTTTATCTTATCACGACCTTTATGGATCATTTACCCATTATAGTATGATAATAATGATATGTTACGTTGGTATTCGGTTGAGTAAGGAACTCGGTGCCCATCGCGACCCTTCAAATTGGGTCGTGACAGACATCGTCTACCATACAACTCCTCATATGGAGCCATCTGGATGCTCAACCAATAACTGTTGTTGTAGGAAAACTCCTCTAATGGAAAGAAATGATCCCAAGAACCTCAAAGTCAATAATACAGGTGCGGAGCATATCATCCAAGATCTGAATAGTACGCTCGGACTGTCCATCCGGTTGAGGATAAAAGATTATGCTCAACTCGACCTGCGTATCCAACTCACGTTGTACTACTCTCCAAAAATGCGAGGTAAACTACAAAACTCGATTAGAAATGATAGACACGGGCACACCATGGAGACGAACGATCTTATATAAATCTCTGCCAACCGCTCCGAAGAATAGGAAACTGCCATAGGAATAAAATATGCTGACATGGTCAGTCTATCCATAATAAGACAAACTGCGTCAAACTTCCTCTAAGTTCATGGAAGTCCAACAACGAAGTCCATGGTGATACACTCCCACTTACACTCAGGTATCTCAATCTTCTGAAGAAAATCACCAGGTCTCTGATGCTCGTACTTTACTAGTTGACAATTCAAACACCAAGCTACATATGCAACAATATCCTTCTTCATCCTCCTCCATTAATAATATTGCCACAAGTCCTAATACATCTTAGCGGTGCCTGAATGAATAGAATACTGGGAATTATGAGCCTCTTGTATAATCAACTCATGAAGTCTATCCACATTGGGCATACAAACATGATCCTGCATCCTCAAAACTCTATCATCTCCAACTGTAAACTGCTTGGCATCTTTGTGTCGCAATGTGTCCCTAAGGAAAACCAAATAAGGATGATCATATTGTCGCTCTATGATATGCTCAAACAAGGAAAACCGAGCGACTGTATATGCTAGAACATGACTTGGCTCAGAAACATCCAACCTCATGAGCTGATTGGCCAAAGCCTAAACATCTAAAATATGCAGTCTATCACCGACTAGAATATACACAAGGTTGCTCATAATAGCTGACTTCCTACTAAAAGCATCGGCCACTACATTGGCCTTCCCGGGATGATACAAGATGGAGATATCATAGTCTTTCAGTAGCTCCTACTACCTTCTCGGCCTCAAATTGAGATCATTTTGCCTGAACAAGTAATAAAAACTCTTATGATGCATGAGCACCTCACACGACACGCCATATAGATAATCCCTCCAAATCATCAGCTCGTGAACAATGGATGCTAGCTCCAAGTCATGAACTGGATAATTCTTCTTGTGAATCTTCAAATACCGTGAAGCATATGCAATAACCTTGTCATTCTGCATCAACACCACACCAAGGCCAATACGAGATGCATCACAATATACTATATATGGCCCTGAACCTGTGGGCATTACTAACACCGATGCCGTAGTCAAAGCTGCCTTGAGCCTCTGGAAGGTTGCCTCACACTCGTCTAACCATCTCAGCGAGGCACTCTTTCTGTTTAACCTGGTCATCGGGTCTTCTATAAATGAGAACCCATCCACAAATCGATGGTAATAACCCCCCCCCAGCCCGAGACCCCCCCCCCCAAGCCCAGGAAGCTCCAAATCCCTAAAGCTGAGGATTCACATAAATACCCTCTGGTGATACAACGTGACCCAAGAATGCAACTGAACTCAACAAAACTCACATTTCAAAAACTTAGCATATAACTAATTGTCTCTCGGAGTCTGAAGAACGGTCCACAGATGCTGTTCATGCTCCTCCTGGCTGTGGGGGTAGATCAAGATATCGTCAATAAATACTATCACGAAGGAATCCCAGTAGGGAATGAACACTCGGTTCATCAAATCCATAAATGTTGATGGGGAATTTGTCAACCCAAATGACATCACTAGAAACTCATAATGCCCATACCGAGTGCGAATAGCTATCTTAGGGACATCAGATGCCTTAATCCTCAATTGATGGTATCCAGACTCCAAATAAATCTTTAAAAATACCTTCGCACTCTGAAACTGATCAAATAAGTCATCAATCATTAGCAATGGATACTTGTCTCAACGGTGACTTTGTTCAACTATCGATAATCTATACACATCCTCATCGATCCATCATTTTTCTTTACAAATAGCACTTGGGCACCCCAAAGGCGAGACACTAGGCCTAATAAAGCCCTTATCAAAACAAATCTAGCATCAACTCCTTCAATTCTTTCAACTCTGGCGGGGCTATACGGTATGGCGGAATAGAAATAGTTTGAGTACATAGAGCCAAATCATGCAAAAGTCAATATCTCTGCCGGGTTGCATTCCCGACAGGTCTGTACAAAATACATCTTGAAACTGACAAACTACTGGTATGAAATCTTTGGAAGGAACCTCCATACTGGAATTACGAACATAAGCCAAATAAGCTAAACACCCCTTCTCGGCCATACGCCGAGCCTTCATATAATAAATAACCCTACTAGTAGAATGCCTAGGAGTCCCACTCCACTCCAATTGAGGCAACCCCGACAAAGCTAATGTCATAGTCTTGGCGTGACAGTCGAATATAGCATGATAAGGTGACAACCAATCCATCCCCAAAATGACATCAAAATCAACCATATTGAGAAGTAGGAAATCTAAGATGGTCACAAGACCCCCAATAATAATCACGCATGCATCATAGACACGATCTAAAACGATAAAATCACCCACCAGTGTGGACACATACGCGGGAGCACTCAAAGAATCATGAGGCACAATCAAATAGGAAGCAAAGTAAAAGGACACATACAAATAAGTAGATCCTAGGTCAAATACTACCGAGGTATCCCTATTACAAACTGAAACCGTACCTATGATAACGGCATCAGATGCCTCAGTCTTAGGCCTGGCTGGGTAAGCATAACATCGAGGCTGGGGCCCACTACTCATAACCGCATCCTTGGGATGGCCTCCTACTGGCTGGTCTCTACCTCTAGCGGCCTGACCTCCTACTCTAATACCTCAACCTTCACCTCTAATTGTCTGAGCATTACCTCTATGTGGCTGAGTAGGCAGTGGAACACCCAGTGCCTTAACGATGGCAGGAGAACCCCGATGCATAGAATTGCTCGATGCTCGAGGGTAATACCTAGTAATATGCCTCGGATCACCATAATTATAACATGACCTCGGTTGTTGAGACTACTGACCCTGATGACCTAGGTAAACACTATGAAAACTCTACAGCGGAGGTGCATTATTGGGAGCTGGTGGTGCACTGTAAGTTAGCTGATCAGAAAACTCCATATGAGATCCACAGCCACCTGAAGCACCACGAGAAACCTGAAATGATGAATGAAACGGCCTGGGAGGATGGCCTTAAGAATCCCTTCCTCCAAATAAGGCACCACTAAACCTACATCACCTAGGTAAACACTATGAAAACTCTACAGCGGAGGTGCATTATTGGGAGCTGGTGGTGCACTGTAAGTTAGCTTATCAGAAAACTCCATATGAGATCCACAGCCACTTGAAGCACCACGAGAAACCTGAAATGATGAATTAAACGGCCTGGGAGGATGGCCTTAAGAATCCCTTCCTCCAAATGAGGCACCACTAAACCTACTAGAATAGCGAGGGCTCTTGTCAGACCCCTGACCACTCCCCTGATCTAAAATCATATCCACTCGCCTAGCCACATTGGTTGTTTCCTAGAAAGAAATCTCGCTCTTTGTCTCCTTAACCATCTGCAATCTAATAGGCTGAGTGATTGCCTCAATAAACCTCCTCACACTCACACTCACACACACACACACACATACACACACACACACAAACACACACACACTCTCTCTCTCTCTCTCTCTCTCTCTCTCTCGGTAAGAAGTATAAGATGAGCATGACGGGACAAATCAATAAACCTAGTCTCATATTGAGTGACCATAGAACCCCGCTGAAAATGCTCGAACCGCCTGCGATAGTCATCTCCGAGTAGCCAGAAGGAACTACTCCACAAATAACTGAGAGAACTAGTCCCACATCAAGGAACGCGACCCAGCTGGTCTAGTCAACACAAAATCATTCCAACATATCTTGGAGGACCCTATCATATGGAATACAGCAAACTCGACCCTATTGGTCTCCACTATCTCTATGTTCTGCAACACCTAGTGGTAGCGGTCAAGATAATCATGTGGGTCCTCAGAAGCTGCCCCACTATTATGAACCGAGAAAAGCTTGGTGAACTTGTCCAACATCAACAAAGCATCAGAAGGTATGGTTGATCCACCAGTGGCTTGTTCCGTAGTAGCTGGTTGAACTGCTCCAACTGAGTGAGCTGCCAGAGTCTGAAAATGAGGAGCCATCTACTCCAGAGTGTGAGTAGTAGGAGTCTCCACTCATCTCCTAGCTTGAGAGACGACTGGTGCTACAAGAAGTAAGCCAGCTTGAGCTACGCTCTCCATAAAGCCCACTACATGGACCAAAGCATCCTGAAGTACCTGGTAGCTATGAAATCCTCCAGAACCTGGGTTAGGGCTGTTCGAGCTCTAGACTGAGTGTTGCCCCTACCTTGGCCTCTAGAATGACCTAATCCTTGTCCTCTACCCCACATAGGAGTTGCTGCTGGGGGCTCGGGATGCTGGTCAACTGATGAAACGGTAATTGTTCTCGCCATCTTTGAAAGAACCAGAGAAGAAAGTTCAATTAGCACTGAGAAATGGAATGGCACGATAAAGAATAATAGAAGCGAAGATATTCCTAAACTATGTTTCCTCTGGGGGATAAGCACATACGTCTCCATACCGATCCCTCTGGCTTTACCTAGTTTGTTCATAAATTGTGAGAGCTAGGCAACCTAGTGCTCTGATACAAACTTGTCACGACCTAGATTTCCCATCATCGGGATCATAATGCCACCTAACCAATAGATTGCTAGGCAAGCCAACATGTAAAAAAATTAAATACACTACTTCTTTAAGAAATTCACTGAATGACAATAATTTAAAGCATAACAATTTAATAAAATGCAGAAGTTGATAATAGTATAAACACCAATCCATGACTACCCTAAAATATGGTGTCAAAATCCACAAAATCTAAGAGTTTCTACAAATACTAGATTAAAGGAAATACATATATTCTCAAAATACAATAAAATAGATTTCATAGGGTGTATAGAAGGGGACTCCAGGGTCTGAGACCACCAGTAGATCTACCTTGGGTCTCTTGATGGACTGAAGGCAGCAACCCAACTCTGATCAACAAGGTTCGATACCGAAATATGCACAGAAAGTGTAGAGTGCAGTACCAGTTAACCGACCCCATGTTCTGGTAAGTGCCAAGCCTAACCTCGGCGAAGTAGTGATGAGTCTAGGACATGACAATACCATGAACTTGTGCAGTTAAATCATATTCGAGAAAATAATGACAAACGAAAATGTAACAAATAATATGGGAAGGGGGAAACATGCTGATGGGAATATCAAATCCTGACAACAGTACATTTAAGGAATGTACTGAATATCATGCTTTGCACCAACAAAATAAATGACATAGCAACAAGTATACGGCATCACCCGTCGTGCTTTTACTCTCATTTTAACCACAAGAAATAGTAGAAACGGTACGACATCATCTGTCATGCATTAACTCTCTCATAACATGAAACAGCACCAACCTTTGTGCATTGACTCTCTAATAGAATGGCACAACATCACCCTTCGTCCATTATCACTCACTCACAATACATTGCATGGCATCACCCTTCTTGTTTTACACTCTTCCTCACCCAAATAACATAACAATATCAACCTAGCAAAGGAATTGTCAATAATCAACTTCATTTCAACATTTAACTTCATAACATAAATTTCAAGTTGAGTCAATAATCAACCAATATCCATTCAGGAAAAACATGATAAGATTTGTTTAACATGAAAAATAATCAATCTAAGCACGATCTGTACGACAAAGAATACAATAGTTCCAAGTATAAAACTCACTCGCATGCTATGACCCAACAACAACATATAGATACTCGTCACCTCATACGTCACAATCAAACACATAGAAAATAAAGCAACAAAACCTAATACCTTAAGCTAAGGTTAGCCACAAAACTTAACGCAATTTCACGGTCGATCTTAAAGCTCAATCACAGCTTTTTTTTCACACAAGCCTCCGGACCAATAGAATCTAGCAAATTACCATCCAAATGATTCAATTTAATCCTTAGGTTCAATTTAATCCTTAGGAACTACCCACGATAGAGAGGGATTCAATTTAGGTCATTTTTTAAAAAACCAACAAAAGTGAACACACGGGCCCGCTTGGTCCAAACCTGAATTTCATAGCAAAACCCAAGTATACAGTCACCCCCGAGCCTTGATATACAATTTCTTTTGGAATCCGACCTCAATTTGAAGTCTAAGTTCCAAAATTTTGAAATTCCTAAGTTCTACCAAAATAATCCCAATTCGACCATGGAAACCCTAGATTCTAAGATGAAATCTTGTAAAAGAAGTAAAAGAAATGAGTTAAGAATTAGTTATGTATGATTTGGGGAAGAAATAATATTTGAAAAATCGCCTCATATGTTTTAGGGTTTTGAAAAAGTGAAAATGGATGAATCATCCCGTTTATATAGCACTCCTGAATCCTCACTATGCGGTCCACTAAATCCCGAGCTTGGCCGCGAACCTTCATCACGGTCCGCAGAACTACGGGCGTCACCGTGAAACTGAGCCTTGCCCTACTGCATACGCGAAGCCCTCCACCGCGACAACGTTCTTTAACTCGCGATCCGCGAATTTTACTTTGCAGCCGCACTAATGAGAGCTGAGAGCCACAATCTCTGAAATTATCCAAGACCAGGTTTTTTCCTAAGTTTGGTCATCCCGTAGACTATCCGAAACTCACCCAAGCCCTCGGGGCTCTAAACCAAACATGCACATAGGTCTTAACACATCATATGAACTTGTTCGGGCAATTGAATCACCAAAATAACACCTAGATCTACGAATTTAGCACCAAAACACCTGAAATCCTTGGGAGCATTTGAAATTCCTATTTACATAATCAGATGTCCCAATAATGTCAAATCAGCCCATTTCTCACCAAATTTCACAAACATAACTTAAATAATACATTAAACCTGTACCAGAGTACTCCTGAACAAAAATACGAGCCTGGTACCAATATGATCAAACATTGTTTAATTTCTTGAAATCCTTAGATTTTTAGTTTATTAACTTTTAACAAAGATTAATTGCTTGGGCTAGGGACCACAAAAATCGATTTCGGACATATGCCAATTCCCATATTTTACTACTGACCCTCTGGGACCGTCAAAATACAGGTCTGGGTCCATTTACTTAAAATATTGACCGAAGTCAACTAACATCAACTTTTAAAGGCAAAACTTATGATATTTCTCAAACTTTCGCATAAAGGCTTTTAAGAAATGCGTCCGAGCTACACACGCAAATTGAGGAAAAGTATGATGAGGTTTTGATAGCCTTGGAACCCCGAATTGAGTTTTAAAAAATAAGATGACCTTTTGGGTCATCACACTTAATTATCTAAATAAGAATTATACCCAAAGACTGATGATTCTAATTTAATAAAATTAAAAAAAAATCAACATTAAAAAGTGGAAGAATAGACTTTATGTTATCACTGTGATAAAACGATCTACGGATATAGCTACCTAACATCACTACTATGTTCTTCAACTGATTCAGCTTCTTAAAATACGCCAATTACTGATACACAAATTTCACAATGAATTCAAGAGATAATCCAACGATGGAACATCAGTGTAGTGGTTACAAGTTAGTTAACAATGTCATGTCAGCTTATTAAATCAGAAATTTAGTTAGAAGCGGTGAGTTAGTTAGATAGAGAAGCAGTCATTTGCAACATTTACATTCCAATGTAATTGTGAGCTACAAATATCTATGAATCTATTACAATTTCCTCTCAAATCTCCTTATCTCTATTCTTTTCTCCTCTCTCTATATTTCTTCTTCAACTCCATAGCTGGATTCTCGAGTACTTGAACTCTTGAACAGCTGCACGATCCTCGAATTCCTTGTAGAATTCCTGCAATTGAGTAACAATTTGAGTATCAGTGGTATCAGAGCTGATCATCTTCGGCAGTCATGGTGAAAGGCACTCGATCGAGTGAGATAACCATAGATGAACCACGGGATCTGCGTGAATTAATGCAGAAACTAATCGCAGAAGTAGGGACTCTATCTAGAGAAGTTTTGAATCTGAAAAGGTTGGATCAAACTGTTCTCGAACTAAAAGAACAGTTGAATCAATCTGGAGAAAATCGATGGGACAAAACATCTATGCAAAATAAAGGTGAACCGTTTGACGAAAGGTCACCAAGAGAAAGGAATCATGGCTATTATAACCACCACAGTTCTAACTTCTCGAGGTGGTCAAGGATGATTATTAAGATTTAATGGAGAAGATCTGAAATCATGGCTCTTCAAAATCGAACATTTTTTCTCTATGGAAAAGGTCCCTGTCGAATAAAGGGTGGAGGTTGCTGCAATACAATTAGAAGGGGAAGCTATACAGTGGCATTTAGCATTTATGAGATTGGGCAGTATCTACAACCAGCTACATGGACTGAGTATGTAATGGCATTGGTGGAGAGATTTGGAGTCGATTTTGATGATCCTATGGAAGAAATCAAGAAGATCACACAAATAGGTACTGTCAAAGAGTTCCAAGCTATTTTCGAAAGGAATCTCACAAGGGTGAATCTGTCACAAGAAAATGCCATTAGTTGTTTTCTTGGTGGACTGAAGCATGAATTTAACATTGCAGTGAAACTCACAAATCCCACAACTCTACCACAAGTATACAAAACTGCTAGAATGCAGGAAGCTTACTTAGCTATTATTAGATTACCTGCTTCAACTAGTAATGTAACCGCAAATAATGCCAGAAGTATTGTGGATCAAAGAATCAATAACAGACCGTTGTTACAAACTCCTAGCCAAAGTAATGTTGGATCTTCTAAAGTACTTAACAGGTAAACTTTAAGCCTAGAAGAGATGAATGAAAAAAGGGCTAAAGGCTTATGCTACTTCTGCAATAAAAAATATGTAGTAGGGCATAAGTGTAAGAATTTAAAGCATGTATATTTACTTGAACTGAAAGAACCAGAAGAAGGGTTATTTTCAGAGGAGGGTGTGAATGAGCTAGAAGAGCATGAGGTAGAACTCACACATCCAATGGAGCAGGTGGGAATTTCTATTCATGCTTTGAATGGATCACTGGGGTACAGGACACTAAGAGTGACAGGGTATCATTCTCAAAAACCCCTGCACATCTTGGTGGATACAGAAAGTTCTCACAATTTCATGGACCCGGAGTTAGATGAGAGATTGAAATGTCCTATGAGAGCAATCCCACCACAGCTAGTAGCACCAGCCAATGGAAACATGTTGAAGGTGGATAAGGTTTGCAAAATCTCTTGGCTTCTACAAAGTGTTGAATTTCCTGCTAAATTCTTACTACTACCATTGGGGTCTTGTGGAGTGGTATTAGGAGATCAGTGGTTGCTAACATTGGGGGATATCAAAATGAACTTCAGAACACTTACCATGGAGTTTATTACACGGGAAGGAAGCATGTACTTAGAGGAGCAGCGAAGCAAATTATGACTAGTGGAGCTGGGAAATTGGCCAGAATTTCAGGTAATCAATCTGAATTATGCATGATACAAGTAATGCCTGCTATGTGTAATGAAGTACAATGTTATTCTGTGGAAACTAAGGAGACACGTGAACAAAATCCTAGACTATTGAAATTGATAGATGAGTTTAAGGAATTGTTCAAAGAACATACTCAACTACCACCATCTAGAGGAGTATTTGATCATAGAATTGTTCTTCAAACATGAACTAAACCTATAAATAAAAGACCATATAGATATCCCTCAGTAAAAAAGGATATCATTGAGACCTTAGTAAAACAAATGCTAGATCAAGGTATTATTCAACCAAGTAGCAGTCCCTTTGTTGCACCTGTAGTTTTGGTTGGAAAGAAAGATGGTACATGGAGACTATGTTGATTATAGAGATTTGAACAAGGAAACAATGAAAAATAAGCTCCCTATTCCCATTGTAGAGGACTTATTGGATGAGCTAGGAGGATCTAAAATCTTCTCAAAAATAGATTTGAGAGCGGGTTATCATCAACTAAGAATGGCAGTTCAAGATATACCTAAGACTGCTTTTAGAACTCATGCTGGTCATTATGAGTATTTAGTAATGCCTTTTGGTTGTCGAATGGTCCTGCAACTTTTCAAGGATTAATGAACTCAGTTTTTCAGAAGATCATTAGGAAGTATGTCCTGGTCTTTTTTGATGACATACTAATATATAACAGCAACATGGATGACCATCTATTACACTTGAAATCTATTTTTGGGGAAATGAAGAAACATAAACTATTTGCTAAGCAGAGCAAATGTTTCTTTGGGGTCCAAAAAATAGAATACTTGGGGCATTTTATTACTGCTGAAGGTGTTTCAACTGATCCACAAAAGATAGAAGTTGTGAAAGAGTGGCCTGTACCTAATACTGTTAAGCAGCTTAGAGGATTCCTTGGGCTAGCTGGTTAGTATAGGAGATTTATCAGAGGGTTTGGATCCATTAGCAAACCATTAACTGACCTCCTCAAGAAGGAGAGTTTCAAATGGTCACATACTGCTTCAGAAGAGTGCATTGATTCAAGCTCCAGTGGTGGCACTACCTGATGCTAACAAGACCTTTGTTGTTGAAACTGATGCAAGTGGACATGGTATAGGGGCTGTCCTAATGCAGCAAGGGGATCATATTGCTTTTATCAGTAGAGCACTTTCCCCCAAGCATGCTTCTCTTTCGGTTTATGATAGGGAACTTTTGGCTATTGTTGATGCTGTCACACAATGGTCCCAGTACCTACTTGGACATAAATTTATTATAAGGATTGATCAAAGGGCTCTTAAATTTCTAATGGAGCAGAAATTACACACAAACTCTCAGCTTATGTGGCTTACTAAGCTGATGCCTTTTGACTATGTTATTGAGTACATAAAAGGGGTGGAGAACAAAGTAGCAGATGCTCTATCTAGGGTACCTAGAGCTGAGTTATTTTCCTTAGTGCTTTCCACAACTAGCTCAGAGTTATTGCAGGCCATCTTTGAGAGTTGGAACACAGATGCTGACTTGAAGTCTCTTATTAGTAAATTACAAACCAATCCAACCACTCACAGTCAATTCACATGGATGCACAATCAGTTGAGAAGGAAAGGGAAACTAGTAGTTGGGAAGGACATTCAGCTTAGAAAGAACATCATATCATTGTGGCATTCTACTCCTCAAGCTGGTCATTCTGGCATAGAAGCAACACTCAAGAGGATTTGATCATTGTTTTACTGGAAGGGTATTAGAGAAGATGTTAAGCTCTTTATCCAAGGATGTGAATTGTTCAAAGAAATAAGGCAGATTTGGCAGCATATCCTGGTCTTCTACAACCTCTTCCTATTTCTGAGGTAGTTTGGTCTCAAATTAGTATGGACTTCATAGATGGCCTTCCTAAGTCCCAAGGGTATGAAGACATCTTAGTCATAGTGGATCGATTGAATAAATATGGTCATTTTATTCCCTTGAAACATCCATATACTACTTAATCTGTGGCAAAAGTATTCATGGAGATCATATACAAACTGCATGGATTACCAGATTCCATAGTTAGTGACAGGGATGTAGTATTTTTGAGGACATTTTGTCAGGAGCTATTTGCAATTCAGGGAGTTCAATTAAACACCTCAACAACTTATCACCCTCAGTCGGATGGCCAAACTAAGGTGCTAAATAGGTGTTTAGAAACTTATCTAAGGTGCTTCTGTTTTGAAGAAGCCACAGATTGGTATTCCTATTTACATTTGGCTGAGTATTGGTATAATACTTCCTTTCACACCGCCACAAAAACTACATCGTATGAGGCATTATATGGTAGGCCACCACCGCTCCATCTACCTTATCTACCAGGAGAGTTAGCTTCCTCAAAGGTTGATAACACCTTGATCAATAGAGAGATGAAGCTCCAATTACTACATCATCATCTATTGAGAGCTCAACTCAGGATGAAACAACAGGCTGACAATCATAGAAGTGACAGGAATTTTGAAGTTGGAGATTGGGTATACTTCAAGGCTCAACCATACAAACAAGTAATTGTTACATCACAGCCTTTCCACAAATTAGCTTCCAAATATTATGGACCTTTCTAGATTATTAAGAAGGTAGGTCCTGTAGCATACACCCTTTTGTTTCCACCATCAGTTAAGATACACCCTACTGTACATGTTTCTCTACTAAAAATATGCTATGAGTTACCCTCCCAAATTACCTACCCTCCTACAAATGACATTGTTGATCCTAATTGTGCTGAGCCAGAAGTTATTTTACGGAGAAGGATGATTAAGAAAGGAAATAAGGTTGTTGCCCAGGTTCTAGTTAAATGGACAGGTCTACCAGCTGATAATGCAACTTGGGAGTTCTTCAATGCCTTGAAGACCAGGTTTCCTCACTTTGATCCTTGTGGTCAAGGATCTTCTGCAGGAGGGAGTATTGATACACACGTTTAACAATGAATTCAAGAGATAATCCAACAATGCCACATCAGTGTAGTAGTTACAAGTTAGTTAACAATGCCATGTCAGCTTGTTAGTTACAAGTTAGTTATAAATCAGAAATTTAGTTAGAAGCAGTGAGTTAGTTAGATAGAGAAGCAGTCATTTGCAACATTTATATTCCAATGTAATTGTGAGCTACAAACATCTATGAATCTATTACAATTTCCTCTCAAATCTCCTTATCTCTATTCTCTTCTTCTCTCTATATATTTCTTCTTCAAGTTCATAGCTGGATTCTCGAGTACTTGAACTCTTGAACAGCTGCTCGATCCTGGAATTCCTTGTAGAATTCATGCAATTGAGTAACAATTTAAGTATCAATTACTTAGTTTACTAATTGATTGGATCGTACATAGGACCAGCATGCTCACGTAATATTACTCGCCTATCAAAGATATATCAACACATATATCCCTAAATAGAATCAACCAATAATACATAAAGAATACAGTATTCAGCTAAGTAAGATTTATAGGTATATTATTATACTAACGGTGAAATTATTTCCCAAGACATGGGTTCTGATATAAGCTATACTCAGTCCTCTTTGCAATCCAAATTTTTTTCTCCCTAGTTCAGCCTTAGGTTCATAGATAGTATTCAATATGTGATCAAGCAATCAAATATTAAGCGCATGATTGAATAAATAAATCAATACGATAACTCAAAAAATCGAAATCAGTATTCAAATAATAATAATCATGAATATACCATAACCCTAGAATGTGTAGTTTTGGCTCCACGTAGACATAGTAACCAAATAATAAATCATCCAAAGAAACATAATTACGAATTAATTGGCAGAAGAAAACATGAACTTCAAGTTCCATAATCATTCCTTGCTCTCCATATGTCAAAATTTGTATATGAGTCGTGTTTAGAATATATTTATAGGTGTAGGAGACGTTTTAGTCCAATTCTAACTCGATTAGATAATCCGAAGAACATGTCTTCTAGGCTAGCATGGCGAAAACCTTGACATCTACCTTTGTGGAGGCCTCGTGGCGACTGGCACGATAGCCTCCCTTTACTCGTTTGTGTGGCTGCCACTTCTTTAGCTTGTTCTCCTGGGATGCGATGTAATAAAGGGAAGACATCCCCTCCTCGGCTTTAGTTTTCTTGTTCTAATGACTCAAACTTGTGACGAATCATTCATTTTAATCCCACTTTCATCTAAAGTTATTTTTACTCATAAAACACGTAATAAGCTCAAAATACATCAATAACAATGCAATCCACAGTAAATGTGCATACAATATGAGGCAAAATTATGCTAATTTTATGTACTTTTAGACGAATATCAATTATATTAGCACAATAATTATGTGTATCCTTTATTATTTTTTATTACTTCAGAAGAATTCGTTTCTACTCTAAGTGGTCGGTTGCTATGAGATAGAAACAATCCTGAATCCATGCAATAAGGTCAATATTTCTGCATTACCATCTTATCACGACCTTAAATCCAGACCCGAACATGATGACGCCTTTCGTGAAGACAAGGCCACCCGACACAAACTCCAAATTAATTAACAGATATAATGATTCATAATCAAGCCATTAATAATAATAAAACTCAAAATAAAGTGAAATATAACAACTGAGAAAATGACCAACACAACCCGATATCGAGGTGTCACTAGTCATGAGCATCTAACATGTATCTAAGAGTCTAAAAGCATTTATACAATCTATTATAGAACTAGAAACAGAAATTAAGATAGGAAGGAGAAACACTGGGATGCGAACGCTGAGCAGCTACCTAGTGGACTCCAAATGGCCTATTGGGTGCACTCAACCCTTACTGGTGGGAGCCGCGACTCTTGAATCTACACACATGGTTCAGGGAGTAAAGTGAGTATGCCAACTTAGTGAGTAATAATAATAAATGAAGATTGAGCGATAGGAAATCACGTAAAAACACAACAACATGCAACATAGAGGCATTATATAATCAATGCAGTGCAACAAAACAAGCAAACTTGTAAGAAAACACCTTATTCCAGCTAAAATCTCTTTTAATCATCTTTTAGAAGTTAAACAAGCAAATGATAAAATAGCGAGAACAGATCAAATAAGCCACTCAGGCGCAATATCAACAGAATTAGCCAATTGGGCAATAACGTGGAACAGCACAGCCCTTCGCATATCACACTGGGTACCCTCGCTCACTAGGGGTGTACAGACTCCAGGAGGGGCCCCTTACGGCTCAAGAGAAATATCAAGTCATCTCGTGGCATAATCAATAGGCTCTTGGTCTCATGTCAAGCCACCTTGTGGCATACAACTCAGGCCCTTGGCATCATAATCATAATCAGTACAGCACTGCTGCGACGTGCAGCCTGATCCCATAATAATCCTCTCAACACAGGCCCTCGGCTCTACTCAATCAAAAATCACTAAAATCCACTCGGCCATAGCAAACATATAATGTTCCACCCAAAATATCATTTACAGTGTTAAAATGGAGTGAACATGGCTGAGTTATGATACAATATAATATAGCATGACCGAGTACGGATATTAAATTAAAACAGTGAGAAAGTAGCAGTAAAAATCCCCCAAGGGTCCAAAATAGATGGCACGAGGCCCAAATATAGCATTCAGCCCCAAAATATGATGATAGCAAACAATTTTCAGTCAAATATGCGGTAAAAAAAATATTTGGGATGAACTAAGTCACAATCCCCAACGGTGCACAATCCCACGCTCGTCATCTAGCGTGTGCATCATCTCAACATAGCACAACAATGTGTAATTCGGGATTTTATACCCTCAGGACAATATTTACAATCATTACTCACCTTAATTCGGTCCAAACTCTAGCTCGCAATGCCTTTGCCCCTCGAATCGGCCTGGGGATGCTCCAAATTTAACCAAAATTAGTACATAACCATCAAAATTTGATAAAGAAACAAAGCCCGCTCAAAAGTAATCAAAATACCACGAAATTCTCGAAATTAACCAAACCTAATCCGTGGGCCCACATCTTGGAATTCGATAAAATTTACATCAATAGACTCCTTATCTCCCACGAGTTCATACATATTAAAAATACTAAAATCCGATTTCAAATGACCCCTCAAACCCTTGCTTAAAGGTCTCCAATCGCAAGCCCTAGTTTTCTAATATTTAACCCTTAAATTTCATAAATTACAGGCATAATTCATGAAATAAGACCATAGAAACGAGTTTTTTGTTCAACAATTTTACCTCAACGAAGCTCCCTTGAATTCCCTCTTCAAAATCTCCCAAAAAACTCCACCGCAAACTTAAAATGGTGAAGAAATAGCTCAAAATCGTGAAGAAGATATTTATACCTTCTGGCCCAAGCTCTTCGCACCTATAGTCCATTTCTCGCTCCTGTGCAACCTCTTCTACGGTTCGAGCACCGCTTCTACGGTGATCACTTAAGTCCCCTTCCACACATGTGACCTAGCATCCTCTTTTGTGGGCTCACAGGCGCAGTTCATATCCCGTATTTGCGGTTTTCAATTACTTTGCCTTTGGCCGCATTTGCGGCTCCTAACTCACTTCTGTGAGACCGCACATGCGGTCCCCTAACCGCAGTTGCAGTTATGACAGCAATGGGAAAGACTTTAGATGCCAAAACCTAACACAAAACATCAGCCAACCATTCGAAATCACCCATAGGCCCCCGGGACCTCAACCAAAAGCACCAACAAGCCATATGCTAATATTCAAACATATACCAACCTTCAAAACACCTCAAGTTAACAACATCGAATCAATCAAAACACATCAGATTCAAGCTTAACGTTCTCAAAAACTTCTGAATTACGCTTTAGATCAAAAAGTCTATCTAACCACTCCGAAGCACATTTAAAATGACATTATAGACCTACTGCAACTTATGGACTTCAATTGCGACCCCTATATCAAAATCTCACCTATCAACCAGAAAACGACAAAATTATCGTTTTGCCAGTTCAAGCCTAAATCTACTACAAACCTCAAGAACACGTTCTGATCAGACTCATAAGTCCCAAATCATCTCTCGAAGCTATCCGAACCATTGGAACTCACATTCGAGCCCTTTAACACATAAGTCAACATCCGGTTGACTTTTTCAACTTAAGCTTACTCAAAGAGACTAATTGTCTCAAATCTTACCAAAACCTTTCCGAATTTGAACCGACTAAACCGATACCATATAATGTAGGTATGTAATTTTTACCTGCGCATTAGAATCACCTTTAATAATCCTAGTATTTTCTTAGGATATTTATTTGGGTTTATTTCTATAGGATTTTACTTTATTACTAATTTTAAGGCACAAAAATTGAAAAAATAATAATACAAAAATTTTTTCATGCTCTATTTTATCCTATTTAGTTTAAGTTATCAATATTATTTTATATACATTTATAGCCATATATTTGTTTCTACTATGATTTTAACTCTCGTTTTAATCTATATAAAACATAATATATTATAAATATATAAATATATAGTTCATACTATTACATAATTTAGTTAATTAATTGAAATTAATTTGGATTTAATTCAAAACATTGGGTTATTTACTTAATGGATTGCTAAAGTTAAAGAATTAGAAGTTCTGGGCCACATTTTACAATAGAAGAGGCCCAAAACGGACAGCCCACCTCCTAGCCCATCTCTTAACCTTTACCCATTTTTGCCTGACCCACTGACCCGCCCCAATTCCCCCTTCAAATCTCAGCCATCAAGTAATTGTCATCTAACGGCCAATATTAATCCCCACGCCCCATACATTAACATAATATTCCCCAAAAAACCCTAATCCCAAACCTAGAGACACCACTGGCATCCCCCCCCTCTACTGTTCACTCGTATTCCTCACCCCAAAATCGCCTCGTTCACGAGTTCACTCACTGCCTCCCCCCCCATGGTCCCCTCTCCTATCTTCTCCTTCTTCCACGTAGCAAAATCCCAACAAATCTCATCATTTCAATCCGATTTTGGTTGGTTTCTTCTTCTATTTCAGTTGTTTAAAGGCAAATCCGGACCCTTGAATGAAAATTGGAAGAATGGGAACCATTGGATAAAGACTTTTGTCCAAGATTTCCATTTTTTACGATTTTTTGTTTGTGAAAAGGGAATATCCGATTTGATTTGGTGGTCCCACACGATTTCTTGCTGAAGAAGCAGAGAAGCTTCGAGAGAGAGCTATATATTTGAGGGTCTTGAGACAGATTAGAAGAAAAGGGATTGGAGAAAGTCAAAAAGGGGCTAGTTTTTTATGATTTTGGGAGTTCAAAAAATTTCAATTCATTCGAAATTAGGTTTCTCTTTAGTGTTCTCTGATTTTTTCTTCTTGATATACATATATAAAATTAGTTTCTTCTCATTTGGATTTTACAAAAAAGTTAGAAAATACAAAAAAAATAGAAGTCAGTTTCTTCTTCTGAATTTTTGGTTGTAAAAATGGAGATGTTTTCCGTTCTGGCCGACTGAGTTTGGTTTTGTGTGTGTTCATCGCAAAATTGAATCGAGGCGTTGATTCGAGTTTCTGAGATGCATTTGAGGCCGAATTCTGGTTCGTGGTCATTGTTGCTTGTTCATTTCGAAGCTTCATCGGAGAGTTGTTTGTAATTGCTTGCAAACGGATTTAATCGAAAGGCTATATTCCCAGTTTCATTTCGTTCCTCATTCTGTTTGCATACTGTTTTTTTGTTTTTGTGATAAATTAAGCATGACGAGAGTATATGGTAAGCCATTAAAATTGGTTTGAATCTTAAAATTTAGTTAAGTGTAAGTGTTAGCAGAACAATTGTTGTGTTCCAATTGATGGTGAGTCTGGATGGATTCACTTATTATGCGATTTTGTTCTGTTCATACTGCTGGTACGTTATCCGTACTGTTCCGTTCTATTTGGTCGATTGTTGTGTTCCGTTGTAATGCTCGCGTGCTGGTTTGGCTGCCAGAAAAAGGAATATGGATTGTCCTTCCCTGTTTCATTGAAATTCTCTATTCTCACTATTGATTTTGGTACTGAACTTCTGATTTCTTCACTTTGATCTTGCATTTTCTTGACATCCCTCACTGCTCATGAGTTTCTTAAAGTGTCTGTCTTGTAACTCAGGCACAATCACACATTACTCTTAACTGATTTTAAGATTGTCATGTTGTTTGTTTTCTTCCTCACTAAATTCGGTTGCTTATGGGAATAGGGAGAATTAGTTTGGTTTTAAGATTAATTGCTTCAAGGAAAATATCACTAGAATGCAGTTTAGTACAATATAATCTTCACTGATCCTGCTTGATTTTTATTTATTTATTTATATTTCTCTTGCTTCCAATATATATTTTGTCTTAATTGTTCCTTGTTCTGTTCGTGAATCCTGTGTGACTAGTTCTCAATTTCTACTTGAGCGAGTGAAAAATGATTTCACGATTAGCTAGGGATTCAATTTGTTTAAATCTGAAAGTACTATTGTGTTAGAAAAGTGGATAATTGTGATTTGAAAATGACTTAAAAATGCTAGGCAAGCCCGACCATCTTATCCAATTAAACCAGCCAAGTATAATTAATACTGATTAATCTGCGTGATTAGCCTGTTTTCATAACAAATCAAGAAGTGTAGAATGAAATACAAGAACACAGTCCCAACCAAATCGTGGTGTCACAAGTCCGAGCCTCTACAAATGAGATCTACTACAAAATCAAGTCTAACCAGAATGAGACAAGTCAGAATGATAAAAAGAAAAGAGGGCTCAGTCGCTGACGCCGGGCCAACATCTGTCTGCGCAAGTCTCAGCGTAATGGGGATAATAAAGGCGTTGCGATAGCTCAACCCGCCTCATCGAGTACGTATGTTCGCACAAAAAGTGCGGTGGAGTGGGGGTAGTATATTTCAGACTCAGTGAGTAACAATAATAAACAATAACTGAAAATAAGAACTCCAGTACTATCACTAAACAGGTTCTAAGGCAACCCCCACAGGTTAATCATCATTATAATGAGTACTCTGATCTCCAGTCCACATCTATCTCATCTAGGTCCCACATTGACCACATCCTCGCTCGTACCACTACGGTATACAGCCATCTCAATATATGGAGACATATACATCTTTCTATAACATATAAATATTTCAGTATATATATGAATATGAATAAGTATAATGCTGCGGCGCGCAGCCCGCTCCAATACATATACCGCTGCAGACTCCGAAGGGGCTCCTACAGCCCAAGCGCAATAACACTACGGCGTGCAGTCCGTCCCACATGTATATTACATGTATATTACTGCGGCGTGCAGCCCGTCCCACATGTATATCACATGTATATTACAGTGGCGTGCAGCCCGATCCAATATATATATGTATATATCTCTATATCGCTGCGGTGTGCAGCCCGATCCCAGTCAGTATATACTTGGCCTCTCATGCCCAATATAATATATCACAGTGGGTCCTTGACCCTGTCTCAGTCAATGTAGTCTTGGCCTTTCAGGCCCAATATAACATCTCATAGTGGGTCCTTGACCCTATCTCATCTCAATCGGAATAGACTTGGCCTTTCAGGCCCACTCAGCTAGAACAGGGAATTCCACCCTAGATAATCTCTCTCAAGGTACACATCTAGTACGGGCTCATATTATGCTATACACTTAGAGCTACGGCTGAGTGTATGTTTCCAACACGATATAAGGGTCACCTAGCTCTATAGGTTCCCTAATGCTCTACAGATCGGCACAAGGCCCCAAACATGGCTATCAGCCCAATTGCACAGTTATAAACTTATTTTCAGTGCCCATTATAACATCCTCATAGTGGGTCTTTGACCTTGTCTCATCTCTTAATCGGCATAGACTTCGGCCTTTCGTGCCCGCTTAGCTAGAACAGAGAATTCCAGTCCTAGATAATCTCTCTCAATGTACACATCTAGTACGGACTCATATTATACTATACAGTAGAGCTATGTGGCGAGTGTATGTGTTACGACACGATATAAGGGTCGCACTGGCTTACATGGGTTCCCTAATGCTTCTGAGATCGACACGAGGCCCCAAACATGGCTATCGACCCAATTGCACGGTTATAAACTTATTATCGGTCATAACACACAGGTATACTATTAGTCGGGAAGGACTAAGTCCGAACCCCAAATCACAATGTCACCACGCCCGTCATAGAACGCGTGTCTCATCTCAATATAGCAGTGTGAAGTGCTAGTACGGGGTTTCAAACCCTCAGTACATTATTTACTACTACCACTCACCTCGAACCAGTAGAAGCTTCATGCTCGCGACGCCTTAGCTCCTCGGACCGGCATCCACGGACGTCAAACTAGCCAAAATCAGTACAAATATATCAAAATAGGCTAATGGAACATAACC
Source organism: Nicotiana noctiflora (assembly GCA_032618575.1). Lineage (NCBI taxonomy): Eukaryota > Viridiplantae > Streptophyta > Magnoliopsida > Solanales > Solanaceae > Nicotiana > Nicotiana noctiflora. The sequence continues at coordinate 77,320 of JASVEL010006754.1, forward strand.
CAATCGAAAGAACTCGAAAAATATCAAAAATCACGAAATTGACAAAACCCGAGCCCCAGGCCCACATCTCAAAAAATTCTGAAATTCACATTTTCGGAATCCTCATCTCGCCACGAGTCCGTACATACCAAGAACTCCCAATTCGGACCACAAATGGTCCTTCAAATCCTAAATTTAAGGTTTTTGCTCCAAGCCCCATTTTCTTGATTTTTAGCTATAGATTCATGAATTCCATGGATGATTCTTGTATAAAAACATGTATTTAACTCATAAAACTTACCTCCAATGATTCCCCGTCGAAATCCCTTCAATTCCCGTCCAAAAGCTCTCAAGAACGGCCAAAAATGGTGGAAAAATGGGTTGTTTTCGCGACTGAAATGTTTTTAACACTCTGTCCGGTACTGTAGCTAACACTATGCGATCGCATCAGAGCATTGCGATCGCATAGAACAAACTCTCCGGGCACTGTAGCACAAAATCCTGGGTACTGTAGCTAACACTATGCGATCGCATCAGAGCATTGCGATCGCATAGAACAAACTCTCCGGGCACTGTAGCTAACACTATGCGATTGCATAGAACAAAATCTTGGGTACTGTAGCTAACACTATGCGATCGCATCAGAGCATTGCGATCGCATAGAACAAACTCTCCAGGCACTGTAGCTAACACTATGCGATCGCATCAGAGCATTGCGATCGCATAGAACAAAATTTCTCTGCAATTTTTCTGCTGCATTTTTCAACTCAAAAATTCCCGTTAGCCATCCGAAATCACCCCGAGGCCCCCGGGACCTCAATCAAAGCCACCAGTATATCACATTACCTCATTCAAACTTTCTCATAACATAAAAACACCATCCTAAACATCAAAATCACCAATTACACACTAATTCAAGCCTAAGTTTCTTCAAAATTTCCGAATTGCTCATTCAATCAAAAACCCGACCAAACGACGTCCGAATGACCTGAAAATTTGCAGGCATATCCAAAATCACCTAACGGAGCTACTGCAACTGTCGGAATTCCATTCCGACTCCCGGATCAAAATCTCACCTACCGTTCGGATTTCGCCAAAATTCAACCTTAGCCAATTCAAGCCTAAAACTACACCGGACCTCCAAATTCAATTCTGATTGCTCTCTTAAGTCATAAATGATCCCCCGAAACTAGTCAAATCATCAGAATCTGATTCCGAGCACTCTAACTCAATAGTCAACTCTAGGTTGACTTTCCATATTCAAACTTCCTTCAAATATGCTATTTGCTTCATTTTCAATTCAATTCATTCCTAACTCATCCGATAGGTTCTAACACTGATATAAAAGCATAAGATATGTAAATGCAACATAACGGGGTGGTAATTCCCGTAACGACGGGCCGGGTCGTTACATTCTCCCCAACTTAAACAAACGCTCGTCCTCGAGCGGACTCAAAGTTGTACTAGAAGCCACCCAATAGCCGAATGACCTTACCAAGCATATATCCGGGTGATCATACGTCACCTTATCTCACATAAGTCCGAAAACACCACATAGTCAAAATTTCACAGACCATCTGAACCATAAATCACATTGTACTTTCTGAAATCATATGCCAAATGCTAATCCCATGCCTATACTCAGGATACACACGATCCAACTGTAATAGTCCATACTCGCCACCTCGGTGAGATAATATGATGTGTCAAACAACCCAATCACTCGGAACAATAATCCCTAATCACAACAATTTCCCACGATAACCAAATACCAACTGAAAAATCTTTTTCATTAGATAGAGTCTTATTCCAACACCTTCATATCCTGCCAACGGCAACCGCACACGCGATATATCGAACCCATCTCTCAGGTCAACCATTCATGAATCCATTTCCCTTTTAATTGATACTACAACAAAATTCGGAGCCAAATCTCGGTATTGCCTTTCTAACTAGCTCAAATCACATATACTCACACTCATTATTGGCTTCGACGATCATTTCGATTATAACACACCGCATTGGTGATATGACACCTCAGCACCGGCCTAAGCCACGATGAGCACAACATGAGCTCCAATAGAAACATCTAAACATACTCAAATTATGACAACTGACTCCAACAACAGGGCTGTAATTCAATTCCTTTGTACCATCATAATATATAACTGAGATCCCATCTCACATCATAGGAATGGAGTGCACGACTCATTCTTGAAAGGTCATCACATCATGTGGCCTTGCCACGATTCGTGATTCTACCCCAACATTATTACTCATGAAACACCTCAAGCCACTAAGCTCTAAACGGTTAGCCACGCACAGATCTAGGTCTTGAACCCAAGCAATCAACCTCACCCGTGGTGATACGATAGATATACGCTATCAAATCCTGAAAAGACACAACCGATGTGCTATTCCCCAAGCGAAACCAATACGGACTATTCCTCGGAAGCTAGGAACTATTGTATACAAGGTAAGATATAGGAAACTATATTTTCCACATCACACTGTTGCGGCGCGCAACCCGTTCCAATAAGATACCCGTGGCGGCGTGCCACCCGATCCTGATACCATACATGTGGCGGCGTGCCACCCGATCCAGATACTATACATGTGGCGGCGTGCCACCCGATCCATGCATAAATCTAGCAAAAGGGAATGCACATCGACTCAAGTTGCTTATTGCAACAAACATGTATATATAGCCTCGAGCTCGGTCACGTGAAACTCATCCGACAAAGTTCCTCAATACCAGAACTGAATCAATGGTAGATACCTCTACACTGACATCCGCCACGAAGGCCCAACTGGCAAAGCAATACCTACCAACCGTCCGCTGGCTCTAGGGTACATCCACCCTGCTGGAGCATGATCTGATGCGCTCTGCCATGCAGTTTGCGACATGTTTCTGACATAGTCCATATCACATTAGTCTAGACAACCTGACTTATGACAACCAGCCTGCAATCATATATCATTATTCAAATTCGTCATATCAAGTGACGAGATAGCCACTAGGGCTTCCAATTTCCGATAACCGCTACACTGTGCTGATACACACGATATACCACCGCTGCGTAGGCGGGTTACGAGAACTTCTAGTCTCCAACACATACATAACACATGAATCACTATGCCTGATTCCGTACTTCACCGTGCGATTACATAACGCACCTCAAGCGTCCATTCATACCACGAAAGCCATTCATAAATTTCACTATGTCATTAAGGACTCAGTTATTACAGTCGATCCAATAGGAGTATACCACCATACCGCTAGATATTATCAGTTTATTTTACCTGGCCCTTTTGACCATAGACTCTGCCGAAATACTAGTATAGCAGTACCATTCTCCTAAATCACCGGGAAGATTGATTCTCAGATTATCTGCAGCTGCCCACGCTGCTTGAGGATTTTAATGACTCCTCATATAATATTAATTGATCTCAAAACCTTGAACATGTCGTTATCAACTTTCCATAATACATCGCATATACCATACCATAATAAGACAACAGGGAAAATTCATATCCCTTTCCCTACGCCTCAAACATCAGCGCACTCAACTAGTCAAGGACTTTCATGATCCCATATTGAGAAAACTCATTACACATTTCGAGCTTTACATACCAACAGGAAATTCACTCATTTTCAAACCACGGTAAAACACATCACAAACCCTTTCTCACATTTACATTTCATAAGTTAAATTGCCGGGACTGAGTCCTTATACCCATATCGAGTTACACAACTGCCAATACTCAAAAGCTTTATTGCACAATATCTGCGAGACTCATTACTTCAAACATATACCAGGAATTAATCGTATTCCTTATCATACCGTTTCGGTTTATTAACAAGTTGATCCATTTACCCAATTTCCTTTCTGATTCATCTTTAATTTCATATCAGTCTTTACTGTAGCACGACAATGCCTCAACACTTTTTACCACACAAAACTCGTACACAAGACCACATGGTCTAAGGCTCATGGGCCACTGAATACTCTCTCAAATATTTCCCAGAAGTACCACATTCTGCCACACTTTATTTTGAAGAACTTCCTGCGATTTTGAATTTGTTATCATTACTTCCCAATACTACATAGAATCCCATCATTCACATAATATAACACAAGCCTTGATCTTTTCTAACGAAACCGCCATCTTTAGCCACATACACAAACCTTAAGGCACCTGACTGTTACAAGCCAAATCTTGAACACTGCAAAACCATTCTCGGGCATCATTCACCATTATTCAGATGTAATTCAACTGTCCTATTGAGTAGAACCACTCGTGTTTTATTAGAACTCTGACATCGCAGAACATGATTACTTATAGGTACAATTCGCTATCTTTCTTTTCTACACACCGAACATTCCTTACCAACAGTAGTTCAAAACATCCTAGTATTTCTTCACATCTACGAAGCGCTATAACCTTGTCAGAATTTTCCCAACATACTTAAAGACAGTGCCCACACAGCACACAACCGTGCAATTAGTTATTTAATAGAAAACTCCCCAACTTGGCTCGGAGCCATACATCAAAGCACTTTTAGCCACTCATAGCATTCTTACTCAATTGATGCTCCAATGTTACAGTGAGATTAAACTCGAGCTATTTACAAACTTTGCCGGAAACTTGAATTATCGGAAATCTTAACTCTTTTGCAATTCTCATATTCATTCAACGCAACAGCTAAGCCCATTCCTTAGGCCACAACATCTTTTCTAAGTCCCAAATTTTTCAAAAATTTCAGCAGAGTTTCCTTTGTAAATTGGCCTATCCACCTGCCAGAGAATCACCAAACCATTCTAACAATACACCCACAACTCAACAAGACGTCACAATGTATTTCAACAACATAAATCTCAATACTACATGAATTATATCATCAGCATTAGTACATGAACATGCGCTGCACCTGCTCAAATCATAACACATATACCTTTCGCCATGATACACCTAGTACAACCAATTTGGTTTTCTTGCGTTTGAACTCATACTACCACACGTAAGGCACTTTATCTCCCATTATCAAACTGCCATTTGCACAATAAAGATCAATACTGATCGTATGAACTTCATAATACTGGCTCGCGAAATTAGTACCTTGGTGCTCAAGCCATAGACAAAGATCCGGCCTCAAGTCCTCCCGACTGGCCCAACATGAATTCACAGAGATTATATCTCGTCCCTCGATTGGGGAATCATAAGTCATCAAGGCAAATTATCACTAAGCACTCGAGTGCGCACATCAACGTGTAGAAGGAATTTCAAGAATCATACCTCGAACTGAATCAAGTACGCACGATAAGAATTTCAAGAATTTGAAGCTTTCCTAAAGGTTTGCAGCCTCCCGAGGATAAGTACAGGCGTCCCCGTACCGATCCACGAGACTCTACTAAACCGGCTCATGACTCGCGAGACCTGTTAACCTAGGCTCTGATACCAACTTGTCACGACCCCAAACCCCGGTCGTGATGGCGCCCAACACATTGTTAGGCAAGCCCGACCGTCTTATCCGATTAAACCAGCCAAGTATAATTAATACTGATTAATCGGCGTGATTAGCCTGTTTTCATAACAAATCAAGAAGTGTAGAACTGAAATACAAGAACACAGTCCCAACCAAATCGTGGTGTCACAAGTCTGAGCCTCTACAAATGAGATCTACTACACAATCAAGTCTAACCAGAATGGAGACAACAAAATGATAAAAAGAAAGAGGTCAGGTACTGTGGACCTCGGCGGCTACCTCGAAGTCTCCACAGAATGGGGATAATAAAGCGGTTGCGATAGCTCAACTGCCCTCCTGAACCTGTATATCTGCACAAAAAGTGCAGGGGAGTGGGGTGAGTATATTTCAACTCGGTGAGTAACAATAATAAATAATAACTGAAAATAAGAACTCATGTACTATCACTAAACAATTCTAAGGCAACCCCCACAGGTTAGTCATCACTATAATGAGTACCCTGATCTTCATCACTATAGTGAGTACTCTGATCTTCAGTCCACATCTATCTCAACAAGGTCCCACACTGACCAAATCCTCACTTGTACCGCTACGGTGTACAACCAACTCAATGTATGTAAATATATACATATGTCTATAATGTATAAGTATTTAAGTATGTATAAGGATATGAATAAGTATAATGTTGTGGCGTGCAGCCCGCTCAAATACATATACCGCTGCGGCGCGCAGCCCGCTCCATTTAACGTCGACAGACTTCGGAGGGGCTCCCTAGGCCCAAGTGCTATGATACTGCGGTGTGCAGCCCGATCCATACATATACACTGCGGCGTGCAGTCCGATCCAATATATATCTATACATATATAACTATACTGCTACGGCGTGTAGCCCGATCCCATGATATACACCAGCGCTCACTGAGAATGTGTGCAGACTCAGACTCCGAAGGGGCTCCTACAGCCCAAGCGCAATAATACTGCGGCGTGCAGTCCGTCCCACATGTATATTACATGTATTTTACATGTATATTACTGCGGCGTGCAGTCCGATCCAATATATGTATATATATATATATATATATATATATATATTATACCTCATAATGGGTCCTCGACCCTATATTATATGTATATTACTGCGGCGTGCAGTCCGATCCAATATAAATACTACTGCGGTGTGCAGCTCGATCCAATATAGGTATATATATATTTATAATACCTCATAATGGGTCCTCGACCCTATCCCAGTCAGTATATATTTGGCCTCTCAGACCCAATATAATGTATCATAGTGGGTCCTTGACCCTGTCTCGTCAATATAGACTTGGACTTTCAGGCTCACTCAGCTAGAACAGGGAATTCCACCCTGGATAATCTCTCTCAATATAGACTTGGCCTTTCAGGCCCACTCAGCTAGAACAGGGAATTCCACCCTAGATAATCTCTCTCGATGTACACATCTAGTACGGGCTCATATTATGCTATACAGCTAGAGCTACGGCTGAGTGTAGGTTTCCAACACGATATAAGGGTCACCTAGCTCTATAGGTTCCCTAATGCTCTACAGATCGGTACAAGGCCCCAAACATGGCTATTAGCCCAATTGTACAGTTATAACCTCATTAACAGTCGTACAACACAGTATTCTATTAGCCGGGAAGGACTAAGTCCGAACCCCCAATCACAATGTCACCACGCCGGTCATAGAACGCGTGTCTCATCTCAATATAGCACTGTGAAGTGCTAGTACGGGGTTTCAAACCCTCAGTACATTATTTACTACTACCACTCACCTCGAACCGGTAGAAGCTTCATGCTCGCGACGCCTTAGCTCCTCGGACCGGCATCCACGCACGTCAAACTAGCCAAAATCAGTACAAATATATCAAAAAAAGGCTAATGGAACATAACCCAATCGAAAGAACTCGAAAAATATCAAAAATCACGAAATTGACAAAACCCGAGCCCCGGGCCCACATCTCGAAAAATTCTGAAATTCACGTTTTCGGAATCCTCATCTCGCCACGAGTCCGTACATACCAAGAACTCCCAATTCGGACCACAAATGGTCCTTCAAATCCTAAATTTAAGGTTTTTGCTCCAAGCCCTATTTTCTTGATTTTTAGCTATAGATTCATGAATTCCATGGATGATTCTTGTATAAAAACATGTATTTAACTCATAAAACTTACCTCCAATGATTCCCCGTTGAAATCCCTTCAATTCCCATCCAAAAGCTCTCAAGAATGGCCAAACATGGTGGAAAAATGGGTTGTTTTCGCGACTGAAATGTTTTTAACATTCTGTCCGGTACTGTAGCTAACACTATGCGATCGCATCAGAGCATTGCGATCGCATAGAACAAACTCTCCGGGCACTGTAGCTAACACTATGCGATTGCATAGAACAAAATCCTAGGTACTGTAGCTAACACTATGCGATCGCATCAGAGCATTGCGATCGCATAGAACAAACTCTCCGGGCACTGTAGCTAACACTATGCGATTGCATAGAACAAAATCCTGGGTACTGTAGCTAACACTATGCGATCGCATCAGGACATTGCGATCGCATAGAACAAACTCTCCGGGCACTGTAGCTAACACTATGCGATCGCATCAGAGCATTGCGATCGCATAGAACAAAATTTCTCTGCAATTTTTCTACTGCATTTTTCAACTCAAAAATTCCCGTTAGCCATCCAAAATCACCCCGAGGCCCCCGGGACCTCAATCAAAGCCACCAGTATATCACATTACCTCATTCAAACTTTCTTCATAACATAAAAACACCATCCTAAACATCAAAATCACCAATTACACACTAATTCAAGCCTAAGTTTCTTCAAAATTTCCGAATTGCTCATTCAATCAAAAACCCGACCAAACGACGTCCGAATGACCTGAAAATTTGCAGGCATATCCAAAATCACCTAACGGAGCTATTGCAACTGTCGGAATTCCATTCCGACTCCCGGATCAAAATCTCACCTACCGTTCGGATTTCGCCAAAATTCAACCTTAGCCAATTCAAGCCTAAAACTACACCGGACCTCCAAATTCAATTCTGATTGCTCTCCTAAGTCATAAATGATCCCCCGAAACTAGTCAAATCATCAGAATCTGATTTCGAGCACTCTAACTCAATAGTCAACTCTAGGTTGACTTTCCATATTCAAACTTCCTTCAAATATGCTATTTGCTTCATTTTCAATTCAATTCATTCCTAACTCATCCGATAGGTTCTAACACTGATATAAAAGCATAAGATATGTAAATGCAACATAACGGGGTGGCAATTTGTTTAAATCTGAAAGTACTATTGTGTTAGAAAAAGTGGACAATTGTGATTTGATTGCAAGTTTGGATGAATGCTGGAATCATTAGGAAGATAATTAAAATGAAAAATGGATACTGTGTATTTTTGGAAGATTCAGTGATCCTTTGAATTAACCGAAATGAATCAAATTAATCGAAAGACAAAGAACAGTGGATGGCCTTATGTTGCAGTTTCGTTGCCTTTGAATCTGTTCTGTTTAATTAAGAATCGTTAGTAGCATGTTAAATGTTATTGTTGCCGAAATTTTCTGATCATGTGCACGTGTGAGCCAAAGTAATATTGATTCTGCTTGAAAGTTTGAGGATATATTTTCGGTGTCTATGATTCTTGTTTTGGATAAATATTGGTTTAGTTATGTGAGCAATATTTGATTGAGCAGGGGTCTCAATTGGCTATTTTCTAATTTTGGTATTAGATAAGTAAGGATTTAGCGTCTAAATGACATATGCTCGAATATATTTTTGATGTTAATTTTGAGTTTCGAGCTTCACAGCAGCAGCATCTTTAATTTTCATGTTATTATTTCCCCTCTTCTTTCAATGAGTCATTAATTTCCTATTATTTGACCTGCACTTGTCTTGGACGATGAAGTACCGGGCACGTAGGGAATGTGATTTAATATTGTAATTTTGTCATTGCTTTTGCTATTGATTCATTACTCGCTAGGGGCATGCTTAAGCCGTTAATGTTCGGGTAGGCGAATATGCTAGGAATCCCCTTTTCTTTTATATGAGGTGAGGGATTGTCCCCTTTAGTTTAATTTATCTGGGGAATCTCCCGTAAAGTTTGTAATATTATTATCCGGGGTATGCCCCGAAGAACTATGTAAATATATTGGAGGCCTTGGCGAGCATGGCGGAGAAGTTGTAGTATAGGTTAGCTTAGGATTTCTCTTTTCTTTTCTTTTCATTTTCTTTCAATTAGGTGGGGACGACCTCGAGTCTCTTTTGTGTTTATTCTATTTTTCTGTGTTTGTTTTACCTCAACTTGAATATTTTGAAAGACAACTTGATCATGTACGCAACCGTGACCTTCACGGGACTTGGGGAGTGCCTAACACCTTTTCGCCGAGTCAAATGAACCCCCTTACCCGAATCTTTGGTGTAGACTTAGTTTTTAGAGTCTCAAGTGTTTTTGAAAGGAAAAGAACTATTTTAGAAAAACGGTGGCCTGGCACACCGAAATCAAATATCATGTGGCGAGTCTGAATAATTTCCTTTGAACACGTTTTTGTCACTTTCAAAATTGAAAAACCCTTTTCAAGCTTTTACTAAATCTTTTTATTAATTTAAGGAGGTTTAGTTGGTAAAATAAAAGGGGTGTGACATATATCACGGATAAACAAAGCATACTAAATCTTTTTATTAATTTAAGGAGGTTTAGTGGAAGGTTTGGTAAAAAAAAAGGGGGTGTGACATATATCACGGATAAACAAAGCATAAAGAAGCAATAATGGGAAAAACTGAGTGATAACTCATGAAACGACTGGCCGGATCATTACACATCACTAACAATAGGGATACTTGAGAAGAAACCTATAATTCAATTTCCCTTATGGTCCCTTATTGAATCTCCTATTCCCTTTATACCTGGATGTCTCTTAGCAGTTCCATCACTGTTCAGTTTGAAGTAGTGCTGTCTGGTGGGCCGGTTCCGGACCGGGCCCGGACCGGGACCGCGGTCTTGGCGGGCCTAGCGGGCCGGTCCTACCGTGCCGGGCCCAGGTGGGCTTAAAAGACCGTCATGGGCCGGTCCTATACAATTAGCCCGCGAGACCGGGACCGCGAAGACCGGGACCGGCTAGCGGTCCCGGGCTTGTCCAGGCGGGCCTGGCGGGCCTTAGCGGTCCTAACGGTAATTTTTAAAAAAAAAATTTTTTTTTACTTCACAATCGTCTAAAAGAACCGCGGGCTTGAAGGCACTTAAATCTTGGACGGAGTTTAGGGGTTCTCAAGGAGATAATTATGATGAAACTTCCCATCTAAATGAGCTTCAAGTTTATTTGTCGCAGGGACTTGAGAAGGAGAATCCGGACGGGAGTTTTGAGCTTTTGGAATGGTGGAAGTTACTGGAAAAATATTTTCCTGTTCTTGAAAGGATGGCTTACGATATTTTATCAATTCAAGCTTCAACTGTTGCATCAGAAAGCGCCTTCAGCCAAGCAAGACTTCAAATAGGAGATCATAGAGCATCTATGAGGGAGAGCTTGGAGAAGTCGGTGCTATTTAGAGATTGGATCCGCTCGGAAAGAAGAAACTTTGGACTTGCAGAATCACAACCGGATGTGGATGACGCTTACGAAGAAATGATTGCAGAGCTTGTTGAGGATGCTGCTTCGCCGGGAAGTGGTGATGAACAAGCTTCTTTTCCACCATCGCCAACGGAACCTCCTCCAAATCTTGAAGGATTTATGAGATTTGTTAGAGATATGTAGATTGTGTTGTAAATTGTACTTTGGCACATCTTATTTAGTTTTTTTCCTTTTAATGGTGGTATTAGTACCTTGTTGTGCTCATTCCATTGGGGGGAAGAAGACTAATAAAGATATGTCATTTTTAGTAATAAAAATTATTACACAATTGTTTGATTTATATCTTAATACATAATATATATCTATTTAATACATATACATATAATATATATACTTAACACATATATATAACTTAACTTATATATATACTTAATACATATATATATATATACATATATATATATATATAACTTAACTTATATACTTAATTTATATAAACTTAATATATATATACTTAAATATATATATATACTTAACATATATATACTTAACACACATATATATAACTTAACTTATATATATAACTTAACTTATATATATATACTTAACATATATAAACTTAACTTATATAAACTTAATATATATATATACTTAACATATATAAACTTAACATATATATATAAATATACTTAACATATACTTATTAAATAATTTTTTTTAATTAAAAGCCCACGAAGCCCACGAAGCCCGCCAAGCCCAGGACCACGTGGGCTTAGACCCGTCACGGGCCGGTCTTACCCACCAGGCCCGCCAGGCCCGGGACCGCCAGAAAAAACCCACTCAAAGCTCGGGACCGCCCGGACCGGCCCGCCAGGCCCGTTTAGGCCCGGGACCGGCCCACCGGACAGCCTTAGTTTGAAGGAGTGCACCTGAGAAGCAATCCATTTTAGAGTAAAGCGTGATTTCGGAATTAGGAGGCAATAAGGAAGCAGTTTATATTTTGGCCAATATGTTGAAAGAAAAAAGATCCAATAATTAAAAATTGAATAAAATCATCAAGAGTACCTCTCAAATGCTATGTAAGCGAATGCCGACATATTGCGTTTTTATGGAGAGGAAAATCAAGTGGAAGACTATATTGCTAAGCTAATATTTAAACTATTTCTAGAAGAATAAAAATTTAACTAACATAAGATAATTATTAAATTTGCGAAGTTTCATAAGTAAAGGGATCAAAAGTGCACACAACGATTAACTAAAGGTTTAACATGCTTAACAAAAATATAGAATTATGACGATATTTGAGGGATTAAACACGCAAATATCCTCATATTTATATATTGCCAAATGATAAAATTGGAAAGAAAAGTATTTTTTGTATGGATAAATCGGAGAAAAGAGGGGTTGATTCTAGTGGATCGTGACAGCAAGATCACTCTAACATAGTTGATTGTCACTCTTAGCTACTTGGAGACGCAAACTCTAGGAGCTCTTATCCTTCTCGAATGGGGACATGTCTTGTTCTTTCATGTAGCTTAATACTTTCACTTCATCCCTACTTTTATTATCCATCAACAAAAACATGTTTTTAACTGGGTCATTACTTGACATACTTTTTCAGCCTTTCTGTTTGACCCAAAGTCTACATTGTAAAAAGGGAACTTATTGATGCTAATAAACCTAAAGATACCATAACATGGATTATTGAAAAAACTACCATTTACTTCTCTGAATAGTTCAATCGTCATAGGTAAGAAATTTATCCGTTTTATCATGCTTATATTTTTTCCGAACTTCTTCTTTCGCCTCCCGTAGTTTACCAACTATTCTTGGCAGATCAATTTATTTCTCTTCAGTTGTTATTATAGAAAAGAAAGAACCAATATTTCCCATTAAATTTTTTGGCAGTGGAGGACGTAAGTTCAGAGCCTGGACAAGTACGGATGGACAAATCGAACATACTCTTCTTTTTTGTAGCCATATCACTCTTAAACTTCCATTAATATAAGTATTTCCTTATGACAAAAAAAAAAATTAGTATTACAGTCCGTTTGGATAAGCTGTCAAAAATTGCTTATTTAAAAAATAACTTTTTTCCATAAGTGCTTTTCTAAAAGTATAAAAAATAGTTTGTATTTGGAAAATTTACTTTTTGCAATTTTTGGTAAACAAATTGTATTTGGTCAATCTTGCCAAAGTGTTTTTTCGAGTGTCAAATTATTAAAAAGGATAGTAACAATGTCTTATAATTATATCAAACAGAATAATTAACTTAAATGTTTATCGTAAGAGGCTTTAATTATTTTTATTTTATATTATTAAAATTTAAAACATAAAGTAAACAATCATATTAAAACTTTAAATCAATATAACATATACAGTTATATCAAAGCAAACAGATGCCCAAAATGTTATTACTATGTTATAATCACCATCCATGAATTATATTAATATTACTAATGATTGCAGATCATTATTTCAGTATCTGGGTAGGTTCTCAGTACAACTGGTCTATCGAGAGCGGAATGTGGTTGCTGATAAGCTAGCTAAGTATGGTGCACAACAACATCTGGAGGACTGCCAAATTTTTGAATCTCCACCAAGTTTTGTGATGTCTTGCTACCAACAAGACTGCCATGGCATACTCCATACTAGTACAATTCGGCATGTTAGTAGTAATATTACTAAACCTGTTTGTAACTATTTAGTACCTTTATCGGCTCCTATTTTATCTAATAGGCTAGCATCTCCAATAGGGAGTAACTACTATCTTAGGACTAATCTTGTAATCCAAATGCCGTGTAGGCATCCCAAGCTCTAAATTATGTAAATTTTGTTATATATATAATATGCATATCGTTCCTACAAAAAAAAAGCATATAATATTATCTAGTATAATTATTTATTGTCATCATTCAGTTTGAATTAGAAGTCTATTCCACAAATTACTACATATTGATGATTCACCATGAAATAATAAGCAAGTCACTCATACATGATAATACTATCACATAACGCGTCCATATTAGTAGAAGACTTGCCTTCCATTTTTAAAGGAACACCAAAAGGCTCATCTCCTTACTCAATCTCTGCAGTAATGTCTTCATTAACTTAATAGTGAATTCCTTATCGGTAGAAGAATGTCGTCGAATGAAACTGTATATAGTCATGGTAGTTGCAACAAGATGATTTTGAGTGTCACACTTGAAATATGACATTGAGCATAAAAAAGAAATAATTTTAAATATATAAAAAGTTATTGTTTCCATAAATAAAAAATAGTTAAGTTTGTTTAAATTTAGATTCTAAAAGAGTTATTACTATTAAAAACACATATTGCATCACTTAATTTATAAAAAAACTAAATTAAAAAAAGTATTACCAAACCAAACTAACTTTGTCCTAAATTTTCAAGTGATCTATTGCGAGACAGACACTTGGCTTAATGTAGAGATTATTTCTTTTTCTTTTATTAATATAAAAATTTTGCGATGCAATTCAAAATTTGTTACCTATTAGTAGGTAATTTTCACAAATTAAACTTGATAACCGTTTTAAAGATTTGGGAATTAACAACCTATTACAAAAAAAAAAATTATAAATAATTATTTGTAGAAAGATAATTGATAATTTAAAAAAGAATGTAGATAGTTCACTTTAGCGTTAAAAAAGAAGAACATAATTTGGAAATTTACAAGACATTACACAAAGAAAAAATAAAAACAAGAAAAGTCAAAAAGAATTTGGAAAATTACTAATATATTCATGTATATGAAATCTCTAATTTTAAAAGAATGTTGAAAACTAGAAACAAAAAAAAAACTTAAATTAGTAAGGGGTAATTTAAAAAATACAAATTTACGGTGAGGATAGCTTTATCATGAATAGAATAATTTTTTAGCTTCTGCTCCTGCTTTTTAGAAGAAGCTAGAATTTTCTGCTTCTTCCCAAAAGAAAAAAAAACTACTTCTACTCCGAGCCAAAAGTACTTTTTCATTTTGGTCAAACAACTTAAATTTTGAAAAGTACATTTTTGAGGACCTCCTAAAAGCTTGGCCAAACATGCTCTTAGCGGGCGTTTGGACATTAAAATTATAAAATGTAAAAACAATCAAGTGAAAAGGGTAATTTAAAATTAGAGTTGTTTTTGGATATAAATATAATTTTAGGTTATTTTTAAAGTTCTGTGAGTGATACTTGAAAAACAACCTTTTGAAATTTTTAAAATTTTTGAAAAATTCCAAAATGCATCTTCTAGTGGAAATTAAAAATTTGAAGACCAAACTCAGATTTCGACAAAAGAGTGAAAAATTTTCGAAAAAAACTAAAAATTTTCTTATGTTAAAATAGGCTCTTAGTACCTCTTAAGATGCTACCAAACTTTTTGTGATGACCCAAGCTGTCATCACTTATTTTAAGTTAATTCTATGACGAGGCATTAAAAATCTAAAGTCACCTCGATTTATGTATGCATTCCGAGCGCGTAGCGAGAAAGCTTAAATGAGAAACTGTGTGAAAAATAATATATTTTGACTATAAAATGAAATAATTTAACTTTGGTCAATATTTAGGCAAACAGACCCACTGGCGATTTGACAGTCCCAGAGGGTCTGTAGAAAAATATGAGATTTTGGCGTATGCCCAGAATTGAATTTTGAGGTCCCAAGCCCGAGAAATGAAATTTTAAGTAAACTTATTTTCTAAAAATGTTTAAGAAAATTTGAGATGAAATATGATTAGAAAGCGATGGCATCGGTCCCGAATTTTGGTTCCAGCGCCCGGTACTGGTCTTATATATGTTTTGAATCCTTCCCGTAAAATTTGGTTAAAAATGGACGCTGCTTGACGTGATTGGGACCTAAACTAGAAATTTTGATATTTTATTAAGTTTGAATGAATTCTTGGATGTTTAGGTTTAATTCGATGTTAATGATGTTATTTTGGCAATTTGATCGCACGAATAAGTCCGTAGGATATTTCTTAAGGTTTAGTGTATAATTGATTTAGAGTCCCGAGGGCTCGGATCAGTTCTGGATAGGCCACGGGTGCATTTTTGAACTTAGAAATTTGCTGGTATGAATTGACATGCAATTGCGAAGCCAGGCTTGCAATTGCGAGCTCACAAATGCGATAAACTAATCTCTAATGCAAATTTGAGGATTGGGAGCCCGCGACGCAAATGAGACTTCATCATTGCAAATGCGACTTCGCAATTGTTAACAGCGATGATGGTTGGGGGGCTGGCTTTTTGCAAATGTGAAGGTCCTGAATTTTGTGAGTGTTCGCATACACGAACATTATTTTCACAATTCCCACATAAGCAGATCGGGATTCGTAATTGCGAAATCCTGCTCGCATTTTCCATATCAAAGACCTGCAATTTTTACACTTAATCGATTATGAACCCCATTATTCATATTTTCTCAAACTCAAACACACTTAGGCGATTTTCCAAGAACAAGTCTTCTTCCAAATGAATTGTAAGTTAGTTTTTACTCAAAACTTTCAATCATTAAAATCTTTTAACATGATTTTAACCAAAAATCAAAGATTCTAAAGGGGAAATATGGTGTTTTGGGTGGGACCTAGGTTTTTAAAAAAAATTGGGGATTTGAACCTCAATTTGACATCTGATTTCAAAATAAATTGTATATTTGAGTTCGTGGGTGAATGGGTAATCGAGTTTTGGTTCGAACCTTGGGTTTTGACCACGTGGGCCCTGGGCAATTTTTGAATTTTTGGGTAAAACATTGGAAAACTTATTTTCATGCATTAGGGTAGTTTTATTTAGCATTTATTGATGTAATTTAGTAATATGTGATTAGATACGTGCGAATTGGCGGTGGAATCAAGGGGTAAAGCTATAATTGAGACTTGAGTGTGTTCAAGGCATTGAGGTAAGTGTCCCGTCTAACCCTAGCTTGAGGGATTAGGATTTGAGTCATAATTGTAATTTTCTAATTGTTGAGTACGACGTATTGGTATGGTGACGAGTATCTATACATTGGTGTCAAGCATGACCGTAGGTCTTAAATTGATAGTTG
This sequence comes from Nicotiana noctiflora, assembly GCA_032618575.1. Classification (NCBI taxonomy): domain Eukaryota; kingdom Viridiplantae; phylum Streptophyta; class Magnoliopsida; order Solanales; family Solanaceae; genus Nicotiana; species Nicotiana noctiflora. Next base: position 94,421 of record JASVEL010006754.1, read on the forward strand.
TTGTGTTCTTAAATGACATTTCAGATGCCTTAATTGATGATTCTTGATATTGAGTAAAGATTTAGTTTATTCTTATGGACTTTATTTATGCTTGGGTATCGACGTTAATTGTACTGAGTAGGAGTTGATCTGGGATTGGTTATAACTGGTTCTCCCTTGTCGGGATGGTCGATTTGATATTTTTCTTCCCTTGCCAGGAAATTTCAATGTTGCTTTTTTTCTCTTGCTGGATTTTATTGTGATATTGTGTTGGATCGAAACGGGAGAGGGTGGTACACCTACCACAAGTATTGATGAAATGGGAGCGAGTGGTACGCTGTGACGACCCAAAGGGTCATCACTTATTTTATTAATCATTTCGAGCTTCTGAGGCCTTGAAAACCTCATTCTATGTTGCCTCGATTTACGTACATGATCCGAGCATGTAGCCGGAAATATTTCGTGATAGAAAATATGAATTCTATGAGAAATTTGGATAAAAATGATATTAATATTGATATGGTTGACTTCGGTCAATATTTTTGGTAAACGGACCCGGACCCGAGATTGGATGGTCCCGAAAGGTCCGTAGGAAAATATGGGACTTGGACATGCGTCCGGAGTCGAATTCTGAGGCCTAGAGCCCAAGTTATGAATTTTTCTGTGAAATTGTTTTTGATATAATTGTTAAAGGAAAATGAATTAATTGACCTTGGTATCGGGCTCGTATTTTGGTTCCGACGCCTGGTACAAGTCTTAAATATTATATATGTGCTTTTTGCAAAGTTTGGTGACATTCGGATGTCATTTGATATGTTTTGGACCTTGAGTTCCAAGTTTGAAAGTTTTGAAAAACCAAAAGTATGAAAATCATGAATTTGAGGCTTGATTTGATGAAAACGATGTGATATTGGCGATGTGATCGCATGAACAAGTTCATAATGTGTTTTTGATGTTGTGTACATGTTTGGTTTGGAGCCCGGGGGGCTCGGGTAAAGATTTGATAGGCCGTTGGTTAAATTTCTGAATTTTTGCACTGCTGGTTTTTCACCCAGTTGTTGACTTCGCAAATGCGAAGTATTTTTTGCAATTGCGAAGATGACAGACCAAGGCAGGGTTCGCAAATGCGAACCCTTGATCGCAAATGCGAAGGGCGTCCAGGAAGCCCCTCATACCCAGCCTTGTTCGCAAATGCGAACATCCCCTTGTCCTGCCTATGTTCGCAAATGCGAACCATAGTTCGCATATGCGAACATTCCCATATCCAGCCTTGTTCGTAAATGCGAACAATAGTTCGCAAATGCGAACATTCCCCTATACTGCCTGTGTTCGCAAATGCGAACAATAGTTTTTGCCTTGGCTTCGCAAATGCGAACAAAAGTTCGCAAATGCGAACTTCCCAACCTTAGCTTATTTTTCAAACTCCAGAAATTGGTCGGGGTTCGCAATTGCGAACCCATGTTCACAAATGCGAACACAGAGACCTGTAAATCACGATTTTCAGTTCATTTCTTCACTTTTCACAACTCAAAAACACCCATTTGCGATTCTTCACGGATTCTTTCTTCTTCAAAACAATTGTAAGTCACTTTTTACTTAATTCTTTCAATTCCTAACATCATTAAACATGTTTTTCAATAGAAATCAAAGGTTTTCATGGTAGAATTTCTTGTTTTTGATAGAATATAGGGTTTTTCATAATTGGGAAATTGGACCTCGAATTGAGGTCCGATTTTGAAACAAATCATATATATAAACTCGTGGGGGGATGGGTAACTGGATTTTGGTCCGAACCCCGAGTTCCGACCATGTGGGACCAGGGTCAAAATTCACTATTCCGGGCATAATGTTGTAAAAGTTGTAATTGGCCTTATGAATTAGTTTGTTGAGTAGTATTGATGATATTAAATCAATTGTGTATAGATACGATTGGATTGGAGCCAAATTTGAAAGGAAAAGGCATTGCCACGGATTGAATTGTTCATAAACATTCGAGGTAAGTGTTTGTTCTATCCTAGCTTGAGGGAATAGGATTATGTTCTATGTGCTATGTGATAGAGTGCGGTGTATGGGCTGTGGTGACGAGCATCCATACACTGGCGTCTAGCATGACCGTGAGTCGTTGTTAATACTTGTTGTGAGACATATTTGAATATAAATTGTTGAATCCTTGCCGGGTTGTAGAATTGTTATTGTTCTCCCTTGTCGGGACTTGTTGTGAATTGGCATATTGATTGCCCTTGCAGAGACTTTGTTGAAATGATTATTGTGTCCTTTGCCGGGACGGTTCATGATTTGTTGTTTTCTTTCTCTGCCCTTAACTGTGATTGTTGTTTAGGCGAGGAAGAGTGATAATGCACGAAGGGTGATGTCGTGCCTTGATTTATTATTTATGCACGAAGGTTAATGCCGTGCCTTGATTTATTATTTATGCACGAAGGTTAATGCCGTGCCATGTTTTATTGATTATGCACGAAGGATCATGCCGTGCCTTATTATTGAACCATGTACGAAGGATCATGCCGTACTATGGATGTGAGGATGAGAGTAAAAGTACGAAGGGTGATGCCGTACACTTTATTTGCTTATTTGGTGAGGATGAGAGTAAAAGTACGAAGGGTGATGCCGTACACTTTATTTGCTTATTTGGTGAGGATGAGAGTAAAAGCACGAAGGGTGATGCCGTGCAACTACTTGCTATTCCTTGACTTGATATTGTTTTTTTTTTCCATTATACTTTGTTTTTCCTTGTGGACTTATTAACTGTTGTTACTTGTTGAGTTCTTTTGAGATATTCCTTATTGCTCTATTACTTGGTTATTTCTCGTTATTTTGTGGTATATATATATATTGAACTGCACAGGTTTATGTGGGTGTCTGGTCCTAGGCTTGTCACTACTTCGCCGGGATAGGCCAGGCACTTACCAGCACATGGGGTCGGTTGTGCTGATACTACACTTCTGTGCATTTTTGCACAGGTCCAGGTTTCGATCAGGAGCAGCAGCAGTAAATCTTTTGCGTGGAAGTTGAACACTTTGAGACCGAGGTAGCTTGCAGGCGTCCGCAGGCCCGACGTCTCTTCTTTTACTTTAGTTATTAGCTGTAGTCTCTTTGTTCCAAGACAAACAGATATGTTATTTTTCTTTCAGACCTTTATGTGTAGTGTTCAGTAGTAGTTCGTGAGTTGGTGACTCCACGTCTTGGGTAGAGGATATCAGTATGATTTTACCTTAAAACTGGTTATTTATATTTCGATAAAGTCTTCCGCACTCATTTAATTAAAGTTATAGTTTGTTGATAAATTAATTATGAAATATTATTAAAAATAGGATAGTATGAATACAGTGGCTTGCCTAGCTACCACGAGTAGGCGCCATCACGATCCGGATGTTGGGGGAAAAATCCGGGTCGTGACAAGTTGGTATCAGAGCTCTAGGTTACATAGGTCTCACCACTCACGAACAAGCTTAGTAGAGTTTGAGAGGTAGGTACGGAGACGTCTGTACTTGTCCTCCAGAGTCTATTGAGTTAGGAAAGAGTCTCTCATTTGTTCTTTCTTGTCGTGCGACTTGTTCCTCAAATACTGATTGAACTTCTATTCTGTCCTTTCGCAGATGGTGAGGACACGCGCTTCTTTGTCCGCTGACCAGCAGTCAGAGCCCCAGGCAGCTCCCGTGAGGGGCAGGGGCCGAGGCCGTATCGAAGGCCGTGGTAGGGGTAGAGCTCAGCCCCCGGCAGCTATTCCAGAGGTGGAGCCTCATATTGAGACTGGCGAGGAGGTTCCAGTCCCAGCAGCTCTAGTAGGCCCAGCTCAGGTCCCAGGAGAGGCTTTATTTTCCCCGGATCTTAGGGAGGCTTTGGTCAGTATAACGAGATTTATGGACAGCATTGCCAGAGCAGGTTTATTACCAGTTGCACCAGCCGCTTCTCAGGTTGGAGGAGGGGCCCAGACTCCTATTGCTCGTACTCCGAAGTGAGTAGCTCCTCAGCCTCAGGCACCAGTGGTTCAGCCAGCTGTGGCCACTCAGTCAGGTACCACAACTCAGGCCGGAGATGGAGCGGACATGACTTCTGATTCTTTATGGAGACTTGATCGGTTCTCTAAGCTGTTTACCACTACCTTCAGCGGTGCCACATTAGAGGATCCTCAGGATTTCTTATTCAGTTGCCATGAGATTCTCAAGACTATGGGAATAGTGGAGTCCAATGGAGTTGACTTCTGTACATTCAGGCTTTCAGGATCCGCGAAGACTTGGTAGAGGGATTATTGTTTGACTCGACCAGTAGAGTCCCTAGCTTTATCATGGGATCAGTTTGCAGAGTTATTTCTGGAGAAGTTTCTCCCTGCTACTCAGCGGGATGCACTTCAGAGGCAGTTTGAGCGCCTCCATCAAGGCACTATGACGGTCACTCAGTATGAGACGAGATTTGTTGATTTGGCTCGTCATGCAGTGGTGATACTTCCCACAGAGCGGGAGAGGGTCCGCAGGTTTAAAGATGGGCTTAATCAGCCAATTAGACTTCAGATGGCGATGGGAATGGGGAGTGACTTATCATTTTAGGAGGCAGCTAATGCAGCACGCAGAGTTGAGATAGCTCTTGCTCGGGGAGGTGGTTATTCTTCAGACAAGAGGCCTCGTCATTCAGGCAGGTTTATTGGTTCTTCTTCTGGTGGCATAGAATCCTTTGATAGAGGCCAGTCTTCCAGGCCTTTCCATTCAGCCCTTCAGGCTTCACACGGTGGACCAGGTGATCGTGGTTTTCGTGGGCATTATTCAGATCAGCCTCCTATTAATGCTCAGCCTCTTCAGAGTATTCGTGGGGGCCATTCAGGTCGTCAGGGCCAGCAACCCTATCAGTCTAAGAGTTGCTACGGTTGTGGTGACCCAGGTCATTTTATCAGGTATTGCCCTCGAGCAACGGGCAACTCTCAGCAGCGGGGTCCTCGTCCTATGATTCAGGCCCCAGCTGACCCTCAGCCTGCCCAGCCAGCCAGAGGCGGGGGTAGAGATTATAGAGGTGGAGGTCGAGACCGTAGAGGTGGAGACCGTCCAGCCAGAGGTAGAGGTCAGCCAGTTGATGGTCGTCCTAGAGACGCAGCTCAGAGGGGAGGTGCAGATCCCCGATTCTATGCTTTACCAGCCAGGCCAGAGGCAGAGGCATCAGATGCCGTGATTACAGGTACCATTCTTGTGTGTGGTAGAGGTGCTTCAGTATTATTTGACCCTGGATCTACATATTCATATGTGTCTTCCTACTTTGCACCGTATTTGGCCGTGCCCAGCTATGCTCTGGATATTCCAGTTTATGTGGCTACACCGGTGGGTGACTCCATTGTAGTCGACCGGGTGCATCGTTCGTGCGTAGTTATATTTGGGGGTCTTGAGACCCATGTTGATCTGTTGCTTTTGGATATGGTGGATTTTGATGTCATATTGGGGATGGACTGGTTGTCCCCATACCATGCTATTCTAGATTGTCATGCTAAAACCGTGACCTTGGCCTTGCCAGAATCACCCCGACTAGAGTGGAAAGGTACCTCAAGCCACTCCGTTCGCACTGTTATTTCCTATGTTAAGGCTCGACGCATGGTCGAGAAGGGGTGTCTAGCTTATCTGGCTTATGTTCGTGATTCCAGCGCAGAGGTTCCTTCCATTGAGTCAGTCCCTATTGTACGGGAGTTTCCTGAGGTTTTTCCTTCAGACCTGTCGGGCATGCCACCCGATAGGGATATTGATTTCTGTATTGATCTGGCACCGGGCACTCAGCCCATCTCTATTCCACCCTATCGTATGGCCCCGCCGGAGTTAAAAGAGTTAAAAGATCAGTTGCAAGACCTTCTTGAGAAGGGCTTTATCAGGCCCAGTGTTTCCCCTGGGGAGCACCTGTGTTGTTTGTGAAGAAGAAAGATGGCTCGATGCGGATGTGTATTGATTACCCGGCAATTGAACAAAGTGACAATAAAGAATAAGTATCCACTGCCGAGGATTGATGATTTATTTGACCAACTCCAGGGAGCGAGGGTATTCTCAAAGATAGACTTGAGGTCAGGCTACCATCAGCTGAAGATCAGGGCGGCTGACATTCCTAAGACAGCCTTTCGCTCTAGATATGGGCATTATAAGTTCTTGGTCATGTCCTTCGGGTTGACCAATGCCCCAGAAGCATTCATGGAGTTGATGAATCGAGTATTCAGACCTTACTTAGATCTGTTCGTGATAGTCTTTATAGATGACATCTCGGTATACTCCCGCAGCTAGGAAGAGCACGAGCAACACCTCAGATTGGTTCTTCGGACTCTGAAGAATAATCAGCTATATGCCAAATTTTCGAAATGTGAGTTCTGGTTGAGTTCGGTAGCATTTCTGGGTCACATTGTATCGGTGGAAGGTATTCAGGTGGACCCAAAGAAGATTGAGGCAGTCCAGAATTGGCCTCGACCAGCTTCAGTGACTGAGATCCAGAGTTTCTTGGGATTAGCAGGTTACTACCGTCGATTTGTAGAGGGGTTTTCTTCTATTGCAGCCCCGATGACCAGGTTGACCCAGAAGGGTGTCCAGTTTCAGTGGTCAGAGGAGTGTGAGGCGAGCTTTCAGAAGCTCAAGACAGCCTTGACCACCGCACCAATGTTGATACTACCTACGGGTGCAGGGCCTTATACAGTTTATTGTGACGCATCTCGTACAGGGCATGGAGCGGTATTGATGCAGGATGGTAAGGTTATCGCTTATGCTTCGAGGCAGTTAAAAATACACGAGAAGAATTATCCAGTCCATGATCTTGAGTTAGCAGTAGTGGTTCATGCCTTAAAGATCTGGCGGCATTATCTATATGGTGTGACATGTGAGGTGTACACTGATCACAAAAGCCTACAGTACTTGTTCAAGCAGAAGGAGTTGAATCTACGACAGCGGAGATGGTTAGAGTTGCTAAAAGACTATGATGTTACTATCCTATATCACCCAGGTAAGGCCAATGTGGTGGCCGATGCATTGAGTAGAAAGTCTGCCAGCATGGGTAGTCTTGCATTCATTCCGGTCAGTCAGAGACCATTAGCACTAGATGTCCAGGCTTTAGCCAACCGGTTCGTGAGATTAGACATTTCTGAGCCTAGCAGGGTGTTAGCCTGCATGGTCGCTCGTTCTTCTTTATTAGAGCGTATCCGTGAGAGGCAATTTGATGATCCTTATTTGCGTGATTTGAGAGATACAATACAGCGGGGAGGTGCCACACAGGTAAATCTAGAGGATGATGGGGTATTGAGGTTGCAGGGTCGAGTTTGTGTGCCTAATGTCGAAGGGATTCGAGAGTTGATCTTAGCAGAGGCCCACAGTTCGCGGTATTCCATTCACCCGGGCGCCGCGAAGATGTACCAGGACTTACGACAACACTATTGGTGGCGCAGAATGAAGAAAGATATCGTTGAGTATGTCGCTCGGTGTTTAAATTGTCAGCAGGTGAAATATGAGCACCAGAGACCTGGTGGTGTATTCCAGAGGATTGAAATTCCAGAGTGGAAATGGGAGCGGGTCACTATGGACTTCGTTACTGGACTTCCTTTAACTCGGAGGAAATTTGATGCTATTTGGGTCATTGTTGACAGGCTGACCAAGTCAGCACACTTTATTCCAGTATCTGTCTCCTACTCGTCGGAGAGGTTAGCAGAAATTTACATTAGGGAGATTGTTCGTCTTCATGGGGTGCCAGTATCTATTATCTCTGATCGGGGTACGCAGTTTACCTCGCGGTTCTGGAGAGCGGTCCAGCAGGAGTTAGGCACCCAGGTTCAGCTGAGTACAACTTTTCATCCTCAGACAGATGATCAGTCCGAGAGGACTATTCAGATTCTAGAGGACGTGCTTCGAGCCCGTGTTATTGATTTCGGAGGCTCGTGGGACCAGTTTCTGCCATTAGCAGAGTTTGCCTACAACAACAGCTACCAGTCCAGCATCTAGATGGCCCCGTATGAGGCATTGTATGGTAGACGATGTCGATCTCCAGTGATGGTTTGAGCCGGGAGAGGCTCGGTTGTTGGGTACAGACTTAGTTCAGGAGGCCTTGAATAAGGTCAAGACTATTCAGGAGAGATTGCATTCAGCTCAGTCCAGGCAGAAGACTTATGCGGATCGTAAGGTTTGAGATATAGATTTCATGGTTGGTGAGCGTGTATTGCTCCGAGTGTCGCCGATGAAGGGCGTGATGAGGTTTGGGAAAAAGGGCAAGCTCAGCCCTAGGTATATTGGTCCATTTGAGATTCTAGACAGAGTGGGAGGGGTGGCTTACAGACTAGCTCTGCCGCCTAGCTTATCAGTCGTGCATCCAATCTTTCATGTATCTATGCTTCGGAGATACCACGGCGATCCCACACATGTATTAGACTACAGTACTGTCCAATTGGACAATGATTTATCCTACGAGGAGGAGCCGATAGCCATTCTAGACCGGCAGGTTCGACAGTTGAGATCGAAGAGTTATCCTTCTGTACGTGTGCAGTGGAGGGGTCAGCCTCCTGAGGCATCGACCTGGGAGTCCGAGTCTGATATGCGGAGCCGCTACCAACATTTGTTCCCCGACTCAGGTACTTCCTTCTCTTGTCTGTTCGAGGACGAACAGTTGTTTTAGATATGGAGGATGTGACGACCCAAAGAGTCATCACTTATTTTATTAATCATTTCGAGCTTCTGAGGCCTTGAAAACCTCATTCTATGTTGCCTCGATTTACGTGCACGATCCGAGCATGTAGCCGGAAAGATTTCGTGATAGAAAATATGAATTCTATGAGAAATTTGGATAAAAATGATATTAATATTGATATGGTTGACTTCGGTCAACATTTTTGGTAAACGGACCCGGACTCGAGATTGGATGGTCCCGAAAGGTCCGTAGGAAAATATGGGACTTGGACATGCGTCCGGAGTCGAATTCTGAGGCTTAAAGCCCAAGTTATGAATTTTTCTGTGAAATTGTTTTTGATATAATTGTTAAAGGAAAATGAATTAATTGACCTTGGTATCGAGCTCGTATTTTGGTTCCGACGCCCGGTACAAGTCTTAAATATTATATATGTGACTTTTTGCAAAGTTTGGTGACATTCGGATGTCGTTTGATATGTTTTGGACCTTGAGTTCCAAGTTTGAAAGTTTTGAAAAACCAAAAGTATGAAAATCATGAATTTGAGGCTTGATTTGATGAAAACGATGTGATATTGGCGATGTGATCGCACGAACAAGTTCATAATGTGTTTTTGATGTTGTGTACATGTTTGGTTTGGAGCTCGGGGAGCTCGGGTAAAGATTTGATAGGCCGTTGGATGAAATTCTGAATTTTTGCACTGCTGGTTTTTCACCCAGCTGTTGGCTTCGCAATTGCAAAGAATTTCTCGCAATTGCGAAGGAGGCATATCAAGGCAGGGCTCGCAAATGTGAACCCTGATCGCAAATGCGAAGCCCTCATGCCCAGCCTTGTTCGCAAATGCGAACAATTGTTCGCAATTGCGAACATCCCTTTGCCCTGCCTATGTTCGCAAATGCGAACATTCCCAAATCCAGCATTGTTCACAAATGCGTGCATGTCTTCGCAATTGCGAAGAATGTGTCGCAATTGCGACAAAGCCCAGAAGTCAGCCTGTTCGCAAATGCGAACATTCCCCTATCCTGCCGGTGTTCGCAAATGCGAACAAAAGTTCGCAAATGCGAATTTCCCAGCCTTAGCTTATGTTTCAAACTCCAGAAATTGGTCGGGGTTCGCAATTGCGAACCCATGTTCGCAAATGCGAACACAGAGACCTGTAAATCACGATTTTCAGTTCATTTCTTCACTTTTCACAACCCAAAAACACCCATTTGCGATTCTTCACGGATTCCTTCTTCTTCAAAACAATTGTAAGTCACTTTTTACTTAATTCTTTCAATTCCTAACATCATTAAACATGTTTTTCAATAGAAATCAAAGGTTTTCATGGTAGAATTTCTTGTTCTTGATAGAATATAGGGTTTTTCATAAATTGGGAAATTGGACCTCGAATTGAGGTCCGATTTTGAAACAAATCATATACATAAACTCGTGGGGGGATGGGTAACCGGATTTTGGTCCGAACCCTGAGTTCAGACCATGTGGGCCCGGGGTCGAAATTCACTATTCCGGGTAGAATGTTGTAAAAGTTGTAATTGGCCTTATGAATTAGTTTGTTGACTAGTATTGATGGTATTAAATCAATTGTGTATAGAGACGATTGGATTGGAGCCAAATTTGAAAGGAAAAGGCATTGCCACGGATTGAATTGTTCATAAACATTCGAGGTAAGTGTTTGTTCTATCCTAGCTTGAGGGAATAGGATTATGTGCTATGTGCTATGTGATCGAGTGCGGTGTATGGGCTGTGGTGACGATCATCCATACACTGGCGTCTAGCATGACCGTGAGTCGTTGTTAATACTTGTTGTGAGACATATTTGAAGATAAATTGTTGAATCCTTGTCGGGTTGTAGAATTGTTATTGTTCTCCCTTGTCGGGACTTGTTGTGAAGTGAGATATTGATTGCCCTTGCAGGGACTTTGTTGAAATGATTATTGTGTCCCTTGCCGGGACGGTTCATGATTTGTTGTTTTCATTCTTTGCCCTTAACTGTGATTGTTATTTGGGTGAGGAAGAGTGATAATGCACGAAGGGTGATGCCGTGCCTTGATTTATTATTTATGCACGAAGGTTAATGCCGTGCCATGTTTTATTGATTATGCACGAAGGTTAATGTCGTGCCATGTTTTATTGATTATGCACGAAGGATCATGCCGTGCCTTGTTATTGAACCATGTACGAAGGATCATGCCGTACCATGGATGTGAGGATGAGAGTAAAAGTACGAAGGGTGATGCCGTATACTTTATTTGCTTATTTGGTGAGGATGAGAGTAAAAGTACGAAGGGTGATGCCGTACACTTTATTTGCTTATTTGGTGAGGATGAGAGTAAAAGCACGAAGGGTGATGCCGTGCAACTACTTGCTATTCCTTGACTTGATATTACTTGTTTTTCCATTATACTTTGTTTTTCCTTGTGGACTTATTAACTGTTGTTACTTGTTGAGTTCTTTTGAGATATTCCTTATTGCGCTATTACTTGGTTATTTCTCGTTATTTTGTGGTATACATATATATTGAACTGCACAGGTTTATGTGAGTGTCTGGTCCTAGTCTTGTCACTACTTCGCCGGGATAGGCCAGGCACTTACCGACACATGGGGTCGGTTGTGCTGATACTACACTTCTGTGCGTTTTTGCACAGGTCCAGGTTACGATCAGGAGCAGCAGTAGCAGATGTTTTGCGTGGGAGTTGAGCACATTGAGACCGAGGTAGCTTGCAGCCGTCCGCAGGCCCGGCGTCTCTTCTTTTTACTTATATTATTAGTTGTAGTCTCCTTGTTCCGAGACAAACAGATTATGTTATTTTCTTTCAGACCTTTATGTGTAGTATTGAGTAGTAGTTCGTGAGTTGGTGACTCCACGTCTTGGGTAGAGGATATCAGTATGATTTTACCTTAAAACTGGTTATTTATATTTCGATAAAGTCTTCCGCACTCATTTAATTAAAGTTATAGTTTGTTGATAAATTAATTATGAAATATTATTAAAAACAGGATAGTATGAATATAGTGGCTTGCCTAGCTACCACGAGTAGGCGCCATCACGATCCCGATGTTGGGGGAAAAATCCGGGTCATGACATACGCCTACAATAAGTATTGATGAAATGGGAGCTGGTGGTACGCGTACCGCAAGTTATTGATGAAATTGGAGTGGGTGGTATGCCTATCAAAAGTTATTGATGAAATGGGAATGGGTGGTACGCCTACCACAAGTTATTGATGAAATGGGAATGCGTGGTACGCCTACCATGAGATTTGATAAAATGGGAACGGGTGGTACACCTACCACGAAAATATGAGAAATGTGATCAGGTTGCACGCCTGCAACGACATGTGTACTGACAGTGAATTCTATTTTATTTCCCTTATCCTTGTTAAAGTTAAATTGTTGATTTTCATTATTATTGCTCTCTTGAAATTGTGTATTATCTGCAATCCCCGAAGCATGTTCCCCCGCCCATTTAAAATGTTTATTCTTGTTTATTTTTCACTGTACATGTATATAACTATACAAGTTTATCTGCAGTCTGGTCCTAGCCTCGTCACTACCTCACCGGGGTTAGGCCAGACACTTACTAGCACATGTCATGACCCGAATTTTCCACCATCGGGAGTCATGATGGCACCTACTAATGGAAGCTAGGCAAGCCAACTATTACTTACATTTCCATTGGTTACAACTCTCTTTTTAAAACTTTAAATAAAATTCTATAATTACAGAGGAATAAATAAATTTAGCGGAAGACTGAGAAAATTTTACTAGATACGATACAGAAACCCAAACATGATACACTACCCAAGAACCGGTGTCACAATACTCACGAACTTCTAAGAATAATACACACAACCGTCTGAAAGAAATATAAACTGTTTATCTCGAATACATGAGATAACAGACTGACAAGTAAAGATAGAGTAGACAACGGGTCTTGCAGACGCCTGCAAAACTACCTCGAAGTCTTGGTGACCGGAATAACAACAATCGCACTACTGTCGCTGTTGTTGTCTGAAACCTGTATCTGCGCAAAAAGAGCGCAGAGTGTAGCATCAGCACAACCGATCGCATGTGCTGGTAAGTGCCTGGCCTATCCCGACAAAGTAGTGACAAGGCTAAGACCAGACACCCAAAAGAAACCTGTGCAGTTAAAATATATACATATGCGACAAAATAACACGAAACATTATTGAATATTTATAAGGAAAAGAACATGCTTTGGAGTAGCAACCAAAAATATATATTATCAGAAATAATATGACCAATGAAATAAAACACACTTTCTGTGACGACCCAAAGGGTCATCACTTATTTTCTCAATCATTTTGAGCTTCTGAAGCCTTGAAAACCTCATTTATAGTTGACTCGATTTGCATGCATAGTTCGGACGCGAAGTTGGAAAATATTTATGTTGAAATATATGAAATATGTGAAAAATTTGAAGAATTCTGATATTAATATTGATATGGTTGACTTTGGTCAACATTTTTGGTAAACTGACCCGGACCCATGATTTGATAGTCTCAGAAAATCCGTAGAAAAATATGGAACTTGGGCATATGAACTAAATAGAAATTCGAGGTCTAGAACCCCTGTAGGAGAATTTTTCCGTTAAATTATTTTCTAAAAATGTTTAAGGAAAATGAAACTGAAATTTGATTAATAAGTAATGGTATCGGGCTCGTATTTTGGTTCCGACGCACGATACATGTCATTTATGTTGGTAAAGCGCTTCCTGTAAAGTTTGGTTGAAAACGGACGTCGTTTGACGTGTTTCGGCCTTAAATTGGAAATTTTGGAAGTTATGAAATTTTGAAAGAATTCTTGAGTTTTAAGGCTTAATTCGTTGATTTTGATGATATTTTGGCGATTTGATCGTGCGAGCAAGTTTGTATGATTTTTTGAGTTAGTGTGCATATTTTGTTTGGAGCCTGGAGGGCTCGGCAATGTTTCAGAGGTGGTTCGAGGTGTTTTGGACATAGGAAACTCGCAGATTTTCTGCAATTTTTACATAGAGATTTTCCTCTACGCGACCGCGGCCTTGTTCATGCAATCACACTCCCTTGGCCATTTCCTCAATGCAATCACGTAGCTGCCCGTCCTTCCTCAACGCGATCGCAAGCCATTCCACGCGATCGTGTAGTCCAAACGGACCACCCAGCGAATTCCTTCTACGCGATCGCGTAGACTTGAGCATTTACCTTCCGCGATCACAACCCTTTTCACGCGATCGCGTAGAACAAAAATGTTTCCCAGTGAATTTAATCCCAAAACATAACAGAATCAGGATTTTCATCCCATTTCACAAACTCTCTCTTCTCCACAGCTTCTTGGGCAATTCTTGGGAAATTCTTCATCAAACTTGTTGGGTAAGTGATTCTTGACTCATTTTCTTCATATTCCATCAATATTATTTGAATTCTTAGGCCTAAACATGTGAAAATAGGTAGAAAATTTGAGAATTGGGTAGAGTTAGATTTTTCAAAGAATTTGCGATCTAGACCTCGTTTTGGGGTCGAACTTAAGAACAAATCGTATATTTGATCTCGTGGATGATTGGGTGAATTTATTTTGGTTCGAACCTCGAGTTTTGATCATGTGGGCCAGGGGTCGATTTTTACAATTTTGGGCAGAATGTTGTAAAAATTATATTTGGCCATATGAACTAGTTTGTAAGTAGTATTGATGATATTAAATCAATTGTGTATAGATACGATTGTATTGGATCCAAATTCGTAAAGAAAATTAATTTTTTCAGATTGAATTGTTCGTAAACTTTCGAGGTAAGTGTTTGATATATCCTAGCTAGAGGGAATAGGAATTGAGTTTATGTGCTAATTTTTATGTGTAGAGTCAGAGGTATAGGCATGGTGACGAGTATCTATACGTTGGGGGTCGATCATGACCGTGGGTCTTAAATGGATTAAGTTCTTATTAAATCCTAAGTGATTAAATGAAAGGAATTATTATTGGTTTAATACCATGTATATATATATATATATATATATATATATATATATATATATATATATATATATATATATATATATATATATATATATATATATATATATATATATATATATATATATATATATATAAATTATTGATTAAAGATTATTGGTGTCACACCGGTAACATACATATATTGTTGATTAGTTATTATTTATTTGGTTTTACACCGGTAATATAAACGTTGTTGAAATTAAAGATTATCGGTTTAATACCGGTACTACATTTATATACATGTTGTTGATCAGAGATTATTGGTTCAATGCCGATAACATATTGTATTGATTATTGTTATTGGCCATAGTGCCAGCGACTTATCGGAAGGGTCAGAGTGCACGCCACACTACTAACAGATATTAATTGTTGATATTGGCCACAATAGCCGGTAATATATTACGTATGGTTTTCTTAAATAAAAGAATGGATCGATAGTAAAATGAGAAACGAGTAGTTGTACTCCTGTAAGTGGATGATGTGAGTTTGAAAACAGAATTGTATTCCATTGTCCATAATATTTTTATGATATAATATTTTGCTGATGTACCAGGATATGTTCTTTTCCCTATAAATGTTCACTATTGTATATTGTTGTTTGTTTGTATCTATTTATATTTTAACTGAACAGGTTTATGTGGGTGTCTGGTCCTAGCCTTGTCACTACTTCGCCGGGATAGGCCGGGCACTTACCAAAACATGGGGTCGGTTGTGCTGATACTACACTCTGCTCTCTTTTTGCGCAGATACAGGTTACGGACAACAGCAACGGTAGTAGCACGATTGTGGGTATTTCGACTACTGAGACTTCGAGGTAGCCTTGCAGGCGTCCGCAGGACCCGTTGTCTCCTCTATCTTCATTTTTCATTATGTTATCTCACGTATTCGAGATAAACAATTTGTATTTCTTTTAGACGGTTATGTGTATTATTCTTAGAAATTCGTGAGTATTGTGACACCAGTCTTGGGTAGTGTATCATGTTTGAGTTTTCTGTATCGTATCTAGTAAAATTTGCTAAGTCTTCCGCTAAATTTATTCGCTGTAATTACATAATTTTATTTAAAGTCTTAAAAAGAGAGTTGTAACTAATGGAAATTTAAGTAAGAATTGGCTTGCCTAGCTTCCGCTAGTAGGCGCCATCATGACTCCCGGTGGTGGAAAATCCGGGTCGTGACAATTTCATGTCTCGATTCATTTTCATTTCGTATCTTGTGGTAGGCGTACCACTCGCTCCCAATTTTAATAAACAGGCTACCGGCATCTATGGCCAATGCCAACAATTATATAACTTTGTGGTCGGCATGCCACACGATCCCATTTCTTAATGTACAAGTGGTCGTTGTGCCACACGATCCCATTTTATTATATATATAAGTGGTCGGTGTGCTACACGATCCCATTTTTATTATATATAGGTGGTCGGTTTGAGCACGTAATTTTTGCCCTAGATGAAAACTACTCCCAAAAATTCAAAATAAAATACTTTTGTGATCTTTGCAATTTTTTTGGATTTTATGTTATTTTTCTTTTATTGTCTGTATTTGTGCGTTCGTGTTTATATGTCTAAATTATCTAAAAGTACAAAAATATATTGCATTTGTATATAAAATTCATGTTTGCAATTTAGAGTAATTAAGTTTGTTTTACGAAAATGAAAAATAACAAAAAATATGTATTTTTTGCATTTCTAGTATTTAATATCCCAATTGTGTGATTTATTTTTAATTGTGTGTGTTAATTATTAGTATAACTTAATTAGTATTCTTATAAATTAATTTGATTTTGTAATGTATTTTAGAATTTTTGTTTTTAATAAATTAGGAATTAAGATTAAAAGAGAAAAAGGAATTTGATTGGACCAGTTTTTCCAAGCCCAAACTAGTTTTTCCCCCAGTCCAACCCAAAACCCGGTGGAACCTGTCTCAAAAACCCGCCCCGTTACCCCAAACGGCGCCGTTTCGCACCCATTTGATCACAGCCGTTGGAATTTTATCATCCAACGGCTCACATTATTAATACCATTTTAATATCCGAAAGACCCCCCCCCCCAAACCCTAAAACCCATTCCCATTCCCAAATGGCCCCTTTCCCCTTTCGTCTCTCTCACCCAAAAACTCCCCTCCCCAAACCCTAGCAGCCTCCAGCCTGGTCCACCACCCAAAATCTGGCGGCAACGCCTTAAACCGCCACCAAAGCTCACTTCCCTCTCATTTTTCTCACTGCCGTCGCCGAACGCCGGCTCTTCAGTCGCAGTAACAATCATCTCCCATCATTCTTCAAACCTTGCAGAAATCGGTGCAAGGTCATGAATTCGAACTTTAGAACACTTAATCTGCTTGCTATGCCCACGAATCTCGTCTGATTCTTTCACCTTTCATCACTACACATCAAGCCCCAAACCCTAACCAAAATCCTAGAATTAAAAATAGGGATTTTCGTCCAAATTAAAGGAAATTGGGGTCTAATAGACCTTAGTCAAGATGTTTTCCTTTTAAGACAATTCGATTAAGGTCCGTTCGACTCCAAAAATCC
The DNA here is from genome assembly GCA_032618575.1 of Nicotiana noctiflora. NCBI lineage: Eukaryota > Viridiplantae > Streptophyta > Magnoliopsida > Solanales > Solanaceae > Nicotiana > Nicotiana noctiflora. The sequence goes on from JASVEL010006754.1 coordinate 111,573, forward strand.
AAATTCAAGTCCGGTTGTTCTGATTTTTCACTTTCGAGGTATTCTTTATTCTCTTTTCTCCTATCTTTGTTTGCTTATTAGTTTTAATTTGTGTTTGTTATTTTACCCTTCTCAATTTTCTGCCTTCCTCCCTCAAAGACCCTTTATTTGGTCAATTATTTTTCTGTTTTGCTTATTTGATTGTGTATGTTGTAGAATACATATTCGCTTCGATTAGCGTCGTCGAATAATTAGATTCTTATTTTTCTGTTTCTGTCCGAAAACCATGAATTACTAGTATTATTCGTTGATTTGTTGTTTGTCGATTCTCACGTGTTGTGATCGATTTAACGAATGTCGTCGTTTAATTTCGTAGGTTTGTTGTTTGAAATTCCGGACAGTGATTAACACTGTTGGATTGAATTGGGTGCTGTTTGATTTGAAACTGAAATAAGTGTTAAGCTTAGGATGAATTGGTATAGCTGTAGAAACTCATAGGTTTTTAATCTCGAAATCAGAGTGAACACAAGGCTACATAGCATATAATTTCAGGCTTATCAACTTAGGGTTAATACATGTTAACAATCAAGGGGTTTGGTTTAGGAGATTGGAATCTGAAATTGTCCAATTTGAGTGGTTTGCAATGCTGAATATTACTACCACTAAGCTATCGGATTGTTTAATCAAAAAGGAACAATTAGTGCAAAAATACACCCTGTAAAACACCTTTGGAGGAAAAAAAAACAGAGGAAACATGGGCTGCCCTTATTAATAAGATAGAATAATAAGAAAATGGGATAATGGAGTAGGAGGGTCCAGGTTCTAGTGTTTAAAAATCAGAAGGTGATGGGAGAAAAGGTATTTTTTAAGTTGTAAGTGCTTTTAAGAGCTGGAAAAGGGGTAAGACTTTGGGTATAAAAGAAGAGACTTAGGACACTTGAAGTGCTTTTCTAACATATTTTATTTTGAATTGTTGATAAAATTAAGGTGGTTGGTTGTGGTAACTCTTCCCCACTAAAACAGAGACAAAGGACAATGACAGGGAACCTCAGAGTTGAGTGGGTCGATGACCGACAACACCTGGTTGAATGGAACAATAGGTTGGTAGAAGAAGTCAAGACAACAGGTGGCTGACATGTATCAGGCGTGGATGGATGGGAAAGCACCACCCCCGCCACCACCTAGCTTCCTAGACTCTATCCTCACCCATATACTGAACCCAATGGCAAATGATTCACCACACTCTCCATATGTACCCGCCTATCACAGCTTTTCCAGCCAGCCGAGTAGCTCCGTCACTCGTCCTCTAGTTACTTTCTCCCAATGCTACTCCCGTACCTAACACCACTACTCTCCCCGGGACCCCCATAATCATACTCCACTTTCCAAGTATCCAGCTTTACAAAAAGACTATCCACCCCCACAAGACTACCGAAAACCTCCTGGGTCAGGTTTCAGGCCAAATGAAGCATTTAAGAAGGAGAGGTTGCTGAAACGAGAAAAGGCTCTTACCCCTTTAGGAGAATCGTATGCCAGTTTGTTCCAGAAGTTGAAACAACTAGGCATGTTGAAACCAATCCAGATAAAAATGCCAAATCATTGGTCAAAGAGGTGTGAGTTTTCTCAAATGTACGCATATAGCTCAGACGCCCCGGGGCATGACACAGAAAAATGTTGGAAATTGAAAAAAGCAATTCAGGAGCTTATCAATGCAGGCGACATTGTCGTACAAAATATGGATACAGTACACCCGTATGGTTGATGCAGAAGGTAGTGGCTAATAAAGTTGTGCTTGGTAATTAGAAATACACTGCATTTGGGGTTATCTAAAGAGGAGTTTTTGGTGGTTTGTTTTGGTGTCGTTTCTGTTATCCGGGTTATTTTCAGGGTTGTGATCCGGATATTGTCTTGTAGCTCAAACCTTTTATCCTTGTATTTTTCTTTTGATCGTAGTGTCTCATCTAAAGGGGTCTAGGTTCGTTCTAAGGGTTGTAACCCCAGTTTTGTTTGTTGGTTGTTCGAGTCGTTGTTTTATCGGTTAATGCAATGACCTGTTTTATATTATTTCTAGACATTTTCTGTTATTTAGTCCTCTCCTTCCTATAGTTATTTTTCTTCCAGCTCTAGTGACATGACGTGCGCGCATAGTTCTGGCCTGATCTTAAAAGTTAATCACAAAGCCATTGGGAGGTGATCGAGATATTTAAATGAAATAAGAACGGTTTGAGATTATTCGAAACCCGAGTCATGAGAAACTGGGGCAAGTAAAAGAAAACCGTTAAAGGCAAGCTACCACAATTGACATGGGGTCGTTCATAATAATAAAAATGAGAGTGTTGCCCAACAGTGCTATAAATTTATAACGAATATTAATTGTGTTGTTTGCACTTGGCATGTTTTGGAGATTGGAATGACGAAGACATTTTGTTCTACTGCCCTAAAACTTTATCCTTCGTTAACCCTTTGAGCCTTATTTATTTACATTTATACCCCTCTTTCGGAATCAGTTGCAAAGAGTAGAAACACAAACATGAAAGATAAGAAAAAAAAATGAAAAAGAAAACAAAAAAAAGAGATAAAGAAAAGAAAAAGAAAAAAAATGAATGAAAAAGAGAAACTTGAAAACACGAGAAATTGGGAACTACGTTTGACCTGATTCCTCAAAGAGGATACGTAGGCGCTTCACAGCTCGGTCATAGTGTAAATAAAACTAAAAATATCCCCAAGCAAGAAACTGGGGCAAAAATTGTGTTTATTTTAAATAAATTTAGGTCTGAAGGTTGTCAATTTTGAACCCAAAATTGATTTGTTTTGAGCCTTTAATACCCGTTCTTTCGAGCCCTATCCAAATCCCACATTGCGGTCCAAAGAAAGACATTCCGATCAATCTTCAAAAGAAGCCAAGTCAGGCAAATAAGAGAGTTTTATCAGAACATTCTGATTCCCAGTAGAAAAGACTCTGATCTCGAGTAGAAGAAATATGAGAGAGTCCCCAGCTGAAGAATAATACAAATGAGAGAGTCTTAGCGGTGAAAACCCTTGCAGGCACCCTAAGGCGATGAAAGCTGAGAGAAAAAACCGAAATGAGAGAGGCTTGATAGTGAAAACCCTTCGGGCACTACAAGTCGAATAAAGATTAAAAGTCAGATGGAAAGCCCCAAACGAAGATTATGAAAGGCGAATTAAGGACGGAGAATATGTTATATGTGTTTGTCATGGCTATTAGAGTTGGTATCCGCGTTTGATAGGTTTTTATTTTTTTATTTTATAATTTTTATTTTTAGAGAGTCATCCTCCTCCTTTGGTTTTATTCTGCTCCTTTTATCTTTTTCCTTTCATTAAAAATTCCCCAATAGAGTCTGTTAGTGAGAAATGACCTCAAAATTTGCTATCAACTTTCCAATTATGCAAGACGAGATCTGATTGGTACACCCAAGTGGTATAAGTCAGGAGGGAACAAAAGCAAGGCCAGTGTCAAAAAGGACATTTCCCAGCAAGAGGAAATTGACAAAGGGATGTATCGGTGTCACAGAGGATATCTCCAGCAAAAAGCGAAGGTTGATAACCTCAAGGCCAAGGCCAATGAGACTCAAAGGTCGGGGAAATGCTCGTTCCTGAGCTATGCCACAAAAGAAGAGGGATATCCCCAACAAAAAAGAATTTTCAGTGACATGGGTGAACGAAAAAATGTTTCATCTATAAAACATGCAAGATCCTCAAGCAGAGTCACTAACATAGGAATTTGGGTGGTCAAGATACCAGTGGAAAACAATGGTGAAAGGCTTGTGAACAAAAGTCGTCAAGGAGGGCGAGGAAGCAAGAAAGGGAAAAACTAATCCCCAGCAGGAATATCATCCCCAGCAAACAACAAGTTTTGAATTTGAAATGCAGAGCAGGGAAAGAGGAGGAGAACTATCCCCAGCAGGAACATCACAACCAACCACCGTGTTTTAAACTAACAAGTTTTCTTTGATTTGAAGCAGGAAAAGGAAATGGCGTTGATGCCGGAAAGGCATGCCACAAGGAAGATTATCAAACTGGGGCAGAAAATTTTCCTTTCATTTGGAAAATTTTCTGGAAGACAGGTATCCATTTGAGGAAGAAGAAAGAAAACACTAGTTTTAAGGGAAGTGGCCCTTGAACCTGTATTATCCCCAGCAGTGTGGAAAGGAATAAAATAACAAGTTTCAATGAAAGGAGTTGTATACTTAGCGGACAGAACAAAAAGGATGAAACTTGGGTTTAGAAAAGCAAGAAGCCAGTGCCATCCCCATCAGCTTTCAAAAGAATAAAATACCGATTTTGAAGGAATAAAATTCCCAGCAGTGTTATCCTCAACAGCGTTATCCCCAGCGGATAACATTTTGATCCTCAGCAGTATTGAGAGACAATAAAAGTTTTGAAGAGAGCAGTTTTGAAAAAATAAAGAATAAGAAAAGAAAAGAAGAAGAAGGGGAAGGAAGGAGATTCCCCAACAATATTAACTCCAGCAGGTAAGTTCCCAACAGTGTTATCCCCAGCATCCGAAGGAAGAAGATACGAGTGTTGAGGAAAGTAATTCTGAAGTCAATTACCTATTTGAGGAAGAAAGAAGATAACATAAAGTATTAAAGGAAGGAGGAAATCATCTCCAGCAAGAAGGTCACAACCAACCATTATTTTCAAAAACTGATAAGAGTTTTCTTTATTTGTAACAGGAACAAAGCAGTGCAAAGTTTCTCCTGAGATGAAGAAATCTTAGTCTGACGAATTGTTTCTCCTAAGATGAAAAAATCGTAGTCTGATGAATTATTTCTCCTAAGATGAAAAACATCTTAGTTTGATGAGTTTCTCCAAAAATAAAAATCTTAGTCTGACGAATTGTTTCTCCTAAGATGAAAAATCTTAGTCTGATGAATTATCACCTAAGATAAAAATCTTAGTCTGACGAATTATTTCTCCTAAGATAAAAACATCTTAGTCTGATGAATTATTTCTCCTAAGATGAAAAATCTTAGTCCGATGAATTATTTTTCATGTTAATGAAAAATCAGTTAGAAAGACGTAGAAAGATAACAACAAAGAAGTAAATGCAACAGTCAGAAAGACCCAGATAGATAACAAAAGGAGAAAGCAAGAATTGAAAAGAAAAGAAAAGAAAGCAATAGTTGGATAGTTAAAGATAATTTAATAGGAAGTGAAAAACAACAATTAGAGGTTTTAGATAAAAGCAACAAGAAGAAGGAAGCAACAATTGGAAGATTTCAAGTACCACATCAATTTAGACCTAGTCTGAGGAATTATCTCCTAGCGTCAAAATCTCAGTCTGATGAATCTTTCTCCTAAGACATCAAAATCTCAGTCTGATGAATCTTTCTCGTGATATCACATCAATTTAGACATAGTCTGAGGAATTATCTCCTAGCGTCAAAATCTTAGTCTGATGAATCTTTCTCATAAGACATCAAAATCTAAGTCTGATGAATCTTTCTCCTGAGATCACAATAATTTAGACCTAGTCTGAGGAATTATCTCCTAGCGTTAAAATCTTAGTCTGATGAATTATTTCTCCTAAGATGAAAATCTCAGTATGATGAATCTTTCTCCTGAGGTCACAATAATTTAGACCTAGTCCGAGGAATTATCTCCTAGCGTCAAAGTCTTAGTCTAATGAATCTTTCTCCTAAGACATCAAAATCTCAGTCTGATGAATCTTTCTCCTGAGGTTACAATGATTTAGACCTAGTCTGAGGAATTATCTCCTAGCATCAAAATCTCAGTCTGATGAATCTTTCTCCTAAGATCATATCAATTTAGACCCAGTCTGAGGAATTATCTCCTAGCGTCAAAGTCTTAGTCTAATGAATCTTTCTCCTAAGATATCAAAATCTCAGTCCGATGGATTTTTCTCCTGAGATCACACCAATTTAGACCGAGTCTGAGGAATTATCTCCTAGCGTCAAAATTTTAGTCTGATGAATTTTCCTCCTAAGACATCAAAATCTCAGTCTGATGAATCTTTCTCCCGAGATCACAATGATTTAGACCTAGTCTGATGAATTGTCTCCTAGCGTCAAAGTCTTAGTCTGATGAATCTTTCTCCTAAGACATCAAAATCTCAGTCCGATGAATCTTTCTCCTAAGATCACAATGATTTAGACCTAGTCTGAGGAATTATCTCCTAGCGTCAAAATCTTAGTCTGATGAATCTTTCTCCTAAGATATCAAAATCTCAGTCCGATGAATCTTTCTCCTGAGATCACAATAATTTAGACCTAGTCTGAGGAATTATCTCCTAGCGTCAAAATCTTAGTCTGATGAATCTTTCTCCTAAGACATCAAAATCTCAGTCTGATGAATCTTTCTCCCGAGATCACATCAATTTAGACCTAGTCTGAGGAATTATCTCCTAGCATCAAAATCTTAGTCTGATGAATCTTTCTCCTAAGATATCAAAATCTTAGTCAGATAAATTTTTCTCCTGAGATGGTAATCATTCAATTTTTAAATTACAAGTTATAGCAATTAGGCGTCCACCTGTAGAACAAGGGAATACATTTTCATATCTTAGAAATTAGGCGTCCACCTGTATAATGAGGGAATACATTTTCATGTCTTAGCAATTAGGCGCCCACCTGTATAATGAGGGAATACATTTTCATGTCTTAGCAATTAGGCGCCCACCTGTATAACGAGGGAATACATTTTCATGTCTTAGCAATTAGGCGCCCACCTGTATAACAAGGGAATAATCTTCATGTCTTACAAATTAACTTGTATAACGAGGGAATACACTTTCATGTCTTAACATTAGCGCCCACCTGTATAACGAGGGAATACATTTCATGTCTTAGCAATTAGGCGCCCACCTGTATAACGAGAGAATACATTTCATGTCTTAGCAATTAGGCGCCCACCTGTATAACGAGGGAATACATTTCATGTCTTAGAAAATAGGCGCCCACTTGTAGAACGAGGGAATACATTTTATGTTTTAGCAATTAGGCGCCCACCTGTATAACGAGGGAATACATTTTCATGTCTTAGCATTAGGCGCCCATCTGTAGAACGAGGGAATACATTTCATGTCTTAGAAAATAGGCGCCCACCTGCAGAACGAGGGAATACATTTCATGTCTTACCAATTAGGCGGCCACCTGTATAACGAGGGAATACATTTTCATGTCTTAGCATTAGGCGCCCACCTGTATAACGAGGGAATACATTTCATGTCTTAGAAAATAGGCGCCAACCTATAGAACAAGAGGAATGTTTTTCAGTCTTTACATTGCAGGGTCTTGAAACCAGCAACCCACCATAAAGCAAAAGGTTACGACAAGAGTTCCCAGCACGAATTCAAGCGCATGAGTCAAAGAAAGAGAAGACAAATCATGAGAGAATCGGTTGTCCCCAGCATAACGGACTTGACAAAGGAAGCCGTATCCCAAATGGATTGAGCAAAACATTGAAAACTGGTACTTGGAAAGGCAGAAGGCCAATGTCATCCCCAAATTTGCGAGATAAAGAAGCACCGAAGGAAACACAATCCAACAAGAAAGCAAGACAACAAAAACAAGTTGAAGATAGATAGGATCATATGATCCGTAGGCTAGCCTAGCTTCTTGTTTTATTTTTAGCACGGTGTAATAAGGAGATCGGTAATCAGTGATAGCAGCAGCAATAGAAGTGACAGTAAAACCACAGTTCCACGGTAGTCCCAGCTACCAAAACTTCCCGAACTACATTGACCTGATTCCTGTTTAGCCCAGGATATGTAGGAGACCTTTTGAAGCAAAGGTTCGGTCAAGTCTTTCAAAAAATGCTTCACACGGAGTACTCAAACGGGCAAAAATCGCTCGTATCCGCTCACTTATCTTTGCACGAAAACTCTTCGTGTTTACGCGCAAAGAGGGGCAGTTGTGAGCACGTGATTTTTGCCCTAGATGAGAACTACTCCCAAAAATTCAAAATAAAATACTTTTGTGTTGTTTGCAATTTTTGTGGATTTTATGTTATTTTTCTTTTATTGTCTGTATTTGTACGTTCGTGTTTATATGTCTAAATTATCTAAAAATACAAAAATATATTGCATTTGTATATAAAATTCATGTTTGCAATTTAGAGTAATTAAGTTTGTTTTACAAAATGAAAACCAAAATATATATAAATAAATATGTATTTATTGCATTTCTAGTATTTAATATCCCAATTGTTTGTGTTAGTTAAATGGTTTAATTGGCGTGTTAATTATTGTTAAGTATTAATATCTGTGTAATTTTATTTTTAATCATTACAAATTAGTTAGAATTTTGTTTGATTATAAAGAAGAAAAAGAAAAGAGCTGAAAATTTAAGAGTAAAATACGGGCTGGACCGGCCAAATCCAGGCCCAAACGTCCCAACCCAGTCCAAAATGCCCAAACAAAATCTCCCTAACCCCTTTACCCGGATCCACCTCCCAGCCCGTTACACCCTGAACGACGCCGTTTCACTGGACCCATTTGATCACAGCCGTTGGAATTTTATCATCCAACGGCTCACATTATTAATACCATTTTAATATCCCAAAGACCCCCATAAACCCTAAAACCCATTCCCATTCCCAAATGGCCCCTTTCCCCTTTCGTCTCTCTCACCCAAAAACTCCCCTCCCCAAACCCTAGCAGCCTCCAGCCTGGTCCACCACCCAAAATCTGGCGGCAACGCCTTAAACCGCCACCAAAGCTCACTTCCCTCTCATTTTTCTCACTGCCGTCGCCGAACGCCGGCTCTTCAGTCGCAGTAACAATCATCTCCCATCATTCTTCATACCTTGCAGAAATCGGTGCAAGGTCATGAATTCAAACTTTACAACACTTAATCTGCTTGCTATGCCCACGAATCTCGCCTGATTCTTTCACTTTTCATCACTACACATCAAGCCCCAAATCCGAACCAAATCCCTAGAATTAAAAATAGGGATTTTCGTCCAAATTAAAGGAAATTGAGGTCTAATAGACCTTAGTCAAGATGTTTTCCTTTGAATACATTTCGATTAAGGTCCGTTCGACTCCAAAAATCCGAATTCAAGTCCGGTTGTTCTGATTTTCACTTTTGAGGTATTATTTCTTTTCTTTTCTTCTATCTCTGTTATGTGCTTATTAGTTTTAATTCGTGTTTGTTATTTTACCCTTCTCGATTTCTCCTTACAATTTTCTGCCTTCCTCCCTCAATGACCCTTTATTTGGTCAAATATTTTTCTATTTTGCTTATTTGATTGTGTATGTTGTAGAATACATATTCGCTTCGATTAGCGTCATCGAATAATTAGATTCATATTTTTCTGTTTCTGTCCGAAAACCATGAATTACTGGTATTATGCGTCGATTTGTTATTTGTCGATTCTCACGTGTTGTGATCGATTTAACGAATGTAGTCGTTTAATTTCGTAGGTTTGTTGTTTGAAATTCTGGACAGTGATTAGCACTGTTGGATTGAATTGGGGTGCTGTTTGATTTGAAACTAAAATAAGTGTTAAGCTTAGGATGAATTGGTATAGCTGTAGAAACTTATAGGTTTTTAAGCTTGAAATCAGAGTGAACACAAGGCTACATAGCATATAATTTCAGGCTTATCAAATTAGGGTTAATACATGTTAACAATCAAGGGATTTGGTTTAGGAGATTGGAATGTGAAATTGTCCAATTTGAGTGGTTTGCAATGTTGAATATTACTACCACTAAGCTATTGGATTGTTTAATCAAAAAGGAACAATTAGTGCAAAAATACACCCTGTAAAACACCTTTGGAGGCAAAAAAAACAGAGAAAACATGGGCTGCCCTTATTAATAAGATAGAATAATAAGAAAGTGGGATAATGGAGTAGGAGGGTCCTGGTTCTAGTATTTAAAAATCAGAAGGTGATGGGAGAAAAGGTATTTTTTAAGTTGTAAGTACTTTTAAGAACTGGAAAAGGTGTAAGACTTTGGGTATAAAAGAAGAGACTTAGGACACTTGAAGGGGGACTGGAAAAAAAACACATAGAGGTCTTAGGAGAAGTCTTAAGGAAGACTTAGGAGACATAGAGGTCTTAGGAGAAAGGACAGAAAAGAGACACAAGGGGAAATACAGGGAAATTTTGAGGGTTTGAGTGCTTAAGAGATAGGACATAGATTGGGGCATGCAGGATATACTTGGAGAGTTTTGCATAGGTAGAGAAAGCATAGTGAATAGGAGGAGAGTTTAAGAAGGAACATAGGAGAATAGAATAGGAGAGTTTAAGGGGGGGGAGGATCAATTTTGAGGGTGCATAAGTTTGAAAAGAATAGAAAGAAGTACTGAGAAGTCTCAATGTATCATTAAAATTCTTTTTCCTGCTCTTGTGGTTTCATTCTCCTGATTCCAATACACTAGACTGATCTTGAGTGACTTTAAGTCCAATTGAATTGGTTTCTGATTGAACTTTATCTTGTTGAAAGTTTCAAGTGGTTCTGGATGTTACTTTGAGTTCATTTGGTTTGTTTTGGTACCACTGTGGGTCAATATTTCGATTTTTTGGTTGGTTTCTGGGCTTCGAATTTGGTTCAAATTGCTGCTGTTGGATTGCTGTTGCGTTGCTATATTACCTACTGGTGCTGACCTTCCCTTTCTCTTGTTTGCTCTCAATCTCAGGTACACATTTCAAGTACCTTGATGTATCTCCTTCCTGTTGACACGTGAACAAGAGAATGAAATCAGTTTACTGCTTTAAACTTACTGTTTCATTGTATTTCAAGTTACTAGATTGAGATTTTGTTGGAATTGTATGATTTTGATTAGGATGACTGACTGAGATAGTTATGTAATAACTGGACAGTAACTATTCATATCATGTGTAGGAAGAAGGGTAATACAGTGAGGCCAGAGGTTCTAGTGGATAATTACAGGTTATAGTGAAGTTAATCTCCTAAGTTGTCGAGTCAACAGAAGTGCAATTTCATCTTGCAAATTGGTTTGAATCGTGCTAATGCATTTTCTTGTCATTAATTAATTCTAATGCTCAGATGTATTCAATAACAGTAGGTGGCATGGATTAGTTAATTGAGTGATCTTAATAGGCTATGGATCTGTTTCAATTATCATTTATGGAAAGATAAATGTTAGGACAGTAATAACATGAAATGGATTTTAAAAGGATAAGAGCCAATTGACTAGATTTTTCACCTTAACATTCGATCAGTAGATTGTCTGATCATATGAAACAGTTTTGAGTGGTTTGGGCCAAAAACGGGAATAGGCCCCGGGTTTAACAACGTTGCAAATCATATACACAATTGCGGGGTCTTCAACAATTGTTATGAAAACCTCCTATTTTAAATATTGTATTTTTAACTATAAAATTTGCTTTAGGTCCGATTTAGATTAGTGTTACGATTATATATACGTTCGCGTAATATATGTAAGTCCAAATCTAAAAATCAATTGGGAGTATGCGTTCGCGCAACTTCGATCAAACCTTTTCTTAACGATAAAAAATAGGTTGCAGGTTATTGATTAATTTTAGTTTACACAGCTTGCGCCACTCACCATTAAATTGCATATGGCCCTTGTATTAATTTCTTATGGATTAAATATAAATGACAAATATTTCGTAGATTATCCTTTAGGGCCTTTTAAAATACTAAGTATTATTATGTATACGTTCGCGTAACATAATTACATTTTTTAAAATTGATTTGGAGTACGCGTTAGCATAAATCTGACTAAACTATTTCTTAATAAATAAACAAAATGATATTAATTGTGGACACGTTCGCGTGGCATAATTTGACGCGTAAAAAAGAATGAATATACGTTCGCGTAATTAAATTCTTTAAATACGAGTAATTCAAGTAATTAAAAGCGGTAAAAAAATAAATGCACATAGGTTCTAAAATCAGTAATTAAAATAAGCCAAGTATGATCAAAGCGACCGTGCTAGAACCACGGAACTTGGGAATGCCTAACACCTTCTCCCATGTTAACAGAATTCCTTATCCGGATTTTTGGTTCGCGGACTGTTAAACAGATTCATTCTTTTCCTCGATTCGGGATTCAACCTGTAACTTGGGACACCATAAATCTCCCAAGTGGTGACTTTAAACTTAATTAAATAAATTCCATTTTGACTGTCCTTTAATTGAAAAAACTCCCTCGCACCCTCGCGGGTTAGCGGAAAAAGGAGGTGTGACACTTGGCGTGCCATACGATCCCATTTTATTATATGTATATATTACCGGTATAAAACCAATAATTATGTAATTCGACAATATTTATTTTACCGGTATAAAACCAATAAATAATAATTACTTCACAATATATGTGTGTTACCAGTGTGACACCAATAATCTTTAATCAACAATTTATATATATTACCGGTATGAAACCAATAATAAATCCTCTCATAAAATCACATAAGATTAATAGGAATTTAATCCATTTAAAGACTCACGGTCATGCTCGACCCCAACGTATAGATACTCGTCACCATGCCTGTACGTCGGACTCCTCACATAACAATTAGCACATAAACTCAACTCCTATTCCCTCAAGCTGTGATAGATCAAACACTTACCTCAAAAGTTTACCATCAATTCAATCCGTAGCAATGCCATTTCCTTTTGAATTTGGCTCCAATTCAATCGTATCTATTCACAATTGATTTAATATCAGCAATACTACTTAACAAACTGGTTCATATGTCCAAATACAATTTTTACAACATTCTGCACGGAATTGTAAAAATCGACCCCGGGCCCACATGATCGAAACACGAGGTTCAAGCCAAAATAAATTCAACCAATCATCCACGAGTTCAAATATGTAATTTGTTCTTAAGTTCGACCCCAAAATGAGGTCTGGATCGCAAATCCTTTGAAAACCCTAACTATACTCATTTTTCTAATTTTCTACCCATTTACACATGTTTAGGCCTAGGAATTTGAATAACATCGATGGAAAATGAAGAAAACGAGTCAAGAATCACTTACCCAAAAAGTTTGATGAAAATCGCCCAAGAATCGCCCCAATAAGTTGTTGGAGAAGAGAGAGTTTTGAAATAATGGGATAAAATCCCGTTTTGTTCTGTTTCGGAACTTAAAATCACTGGGATGAAATTCACCTTCCCTATCGCGTACACAGTGTCATGTTCGCGAAGGGTTGGACAAAATGGGCATCGCGTTTGCGTGGAAAAAAGTTGCGAATGCATAGAAGAAAAATTGGAGGCTTCACAGGGCCTACGCAAACGCGTAAGGCCTTAAGCGAACGCGTAGATGGGGGAGGTTAGTCTACGCGAACGCGATTGGGATATCGCGAACGTGAAGAAGGGGCATGCTGGGCATCGCGAACGCGGCCAATAGGACGCGAACGCGATGAAGGAATGTTTGCTGCAGATTTTCTGCAATTTTCCTAAGTTCAAAACCATCCCGATACCTATCCGAAACTCACCCGAGCCCTCGGGGCTCCAAACCAAATATGTACACTGACTCAAAAACATCATACGAACTTGATCGAGCAATAAATCGCCAAAATAACATCAAAATCAATGAATTGAGCCTTAACACTCAAGAAATCTTTCAAAAATTTCATAACTTCCAAATGTTCCAATTTAAGGCCAAAACATGTCAAACGACGTCCGTTTTCAACCAAACTTTACAGGAAGCGTTTAACCACCATATATATGACCTGTACCGGGCGTCGGAACCAAAATACGAGCCCGATACCATTACCTTTTGATCAAATTTCAGTTTCATTTTCATTAAACATTTTCAGAAAAAACATTAACAGAAAAATTCTTTTACCGGGGTTCTAGACCTCAAATTTTGATTCCGGGCATACGCCCGACTTCCATATTTTTCTAATGATTTTCTTAGACCGTCAAATCACAGGTCCGTGTCCGTTTACAAAAAATGTTGACCAAAGTCAACCATATCAATATTAATATCAAAATTCTTCATTTTTTTCACATAATTCATACATTTCAACATAAATTTTTTTTGACTTCGCGCCCGGGATGCGCACGCAAATCAAGGCAACTATAAATGAGGTTTTCAAGGCCTTAGAAGCTCGAAATGATTGAGAAAACAAGTGATGACCCTCTAGGTCATCACATTCTCCACTTATAAAATAGTCGTTCGTCCTCGAACAGACAAAAGAAGGAAGTACCTGAGTCAGGGAATAGATGAGGATACCGGCACCGCATGTCAGACTCGGAATCCCAGGTTGATGCCTCAGGAGGCTGACCTCTCCACTGAACTCGCACAGAAGAAAAACTCTTCGAACTCATCTGTCGAACCTGCCGGTCTAGAATAGCTGTCGGCTCCTCCTCATAAGTTAGATCCTTGCCCAATTGGATAGTGCTAAAATCTAACATGTACGATCGATCGCCGTGATATTTTCAGAGCATGGATACATGAAATACTGGATGCACAGTTGAGAAGCTAGGTGGCAATGCAAGCTTATAAGCCACCTCTCCCACACGATCAAGAATCTCAAATGGGCGAATAAACCTAAGGCTAAGTTTGCCCTTCTTTCCAAATCTCATCACGCCCTTCATAGGCGACACTTGGGGCAATATTCCCTCCCCAACCATGAATGCTATATCTCGAACCTTGCGATCTGCATAGCTCTTTTGCCTGGACTAAGCTGTACGAAGCCTATCTTGAATAATCTTGACCTTATCTAAGGCCTACTGAACTAGATCTGTACCCAACAACCGAGCTTTTCCCGGTTCAAACCCTCCAACCAGAGAACGACACGGCGTACCATACAAGGCTTCATAAGAAGCCATCTGGATGCTCGATTGATAGCTATTATTATAAGCAAACTCTGCCAAAATCAGGAATTGATCCCAGGAACCTCCAAAATCAATAACACACGCTCGAAGCATATCATCCAATATCTAAATAGTCCTCATGGATTGACCGTCCGTCTGGGGATGTAAGTATGTATTTAGCTGGACTTGGGTGCCCAAATCTTGTTGAACCGCCTTCCAGAAATGTAAGGTAAACTGCGTACCTCGATCTGAAATGATAGAGATAGGCACACCATGAAGGTGAACAATCTCCCTGATATAAACCCCAGCTAATCTCTCGGACGAATAGGTAGTTACAACCGGAATAAAATGAGCTGACTTGGTCAGCCTATCAACAATAACCCAAACGGCATCAAACTTTTTCCGAGTCATCGGAAGACTAGAAACGAAGTCTATAGTGATACGCTCTCACTTCCATTCAGGAAGCTCAATTCTCTGAAATAAACCACTAGGTTCTGATGCTCATATTTAACTAGTTGTCAATTCAAACACCATGACACATATGCCACAATAACCTTTTTCATTCTACGCCACCAATAATGTTGCCGCAGATCCTGATACATCTTTGCTGCGCCTGGATGAATAGAATACTGCGAACTGTGAGCTTCCTCTAGAATTAATTCTCGAAGTCCATCAACATTCGGCACACAAATTCACCCTTGCAATATCAAAACTCCATCAACATTTAAGGTGACCTGCTTGGCACCTCCTCGCTAAACCATGTCCTCAAGGATACATAAATGAGGATCATCAAATTGCTGATCGCGGATACACTCCAATAATGAAGAGCGAGCGACCGTGCAAGCTAGCACTCGACTAGGCTCAGAAATATCCAACCTCAAAAATCGGTTGGCTAAAGACTGAACATCCAAAGCAAACGGACTCTAATTGACTAGAATATAAGCAAGACTGCCCATACCGGCTGACTTCCTACTCAAAGCGTCGGCCACCATGTTTGCCTTTCCCAGATGATATAAAATGGTGCCATCATAATGTTTCGGCAACTCTAGCCACCTTCTCTGCCTCAAATTCAACTCCTTCTACTTAAACAGGTATTGCAGACTCTTATGATCGATGTATACTTCACATGACACTCCATGCAAATAATGTCTCCAGATCTTCAACGCGTGAACAATCACCGCCAATTCCAGGCCACGAACTAGATAATTCTTTTCATGAATCTTTAATTGCATTGAAGCATAGGCAATAGCCTTGCCATCCTGCATCAACACCGTACCAAGCCCAATACGGGAAGTATCACAATAAAAAGTATAAGGTCCCGTACCTGTGGGTAAAACCAATACCGGTGTTGTGGTCAAGGCTGTCTTGAGCTTCTGAAAGCTTGCCTCACATTCATCTGACCATTAAAACTGAACACCTTTCTGTGTCAATCTGGTCATCAGGGTTGCAATAGATGAAAACCCCTCCACAAATCTCCGGTAATAACCCGCTAATCCCAAGAAACTCCGAATCTCTATGGCTGATGTTGGTCTATGCCAGTTCTTGACTTCCTCAATCTTCTTTGGATCAACCTGAATACCTGTTGCCGTCACAATATGAACCAGGAATGCAATTGAACTTAGCCAAAATTCACACTTTGAAAATTTTGCATATAGTTTGCTATTTTTCAGAGTCTGCAGAGCCACTTTGAGATGTTGCACATGCTCTTCCTAACTGCGGGAGTATATTAATATGTCATCAATGAAGACTATTACAAACAAGTCTTAATAAGGCTGGAACACTCGATTCATCAATTCCATAAAATCTGCTAGGGCATTTGTCAACCCAAAAGACATGACCAGGAATTCATAATGTCTGTACCGAGTGCAGAATGTTGTCTTAGGGACATCAGATGCCCTAATATTCAGCTGATGATAGCCAGATCTCATTTCTATCTTCGAAAGACCTTGGCACCCTAAAGCTGATCAAATAAATCATCATTCGCGGGAGTGGATATTTATTTTTGATAGTCACCTTGTTCAACTACTAATAATCAATGCACATTCTCATCGAACCATCTTTCTTCTTTACAAATAATAGCGGCGCACCCCACGGCGAAACACTAGGTCTAATGAAACACTTTTCAAGTAAATCCTGCAACTGCTCCTTCAATTCTTTTAACTCTGGCGGAGCCATGCCATATGGGGGAATAGAAATGGGCTGAGTGCGTAAAGCCAAGTCAATACAAAATTCAATATCCCTGTCACTGAAGGAAACACTTTTTGGCAATTTGTGGACCACAGGCACATAGTCAATAGAAGGAACCTCAGCACTGGAATCACGGACATAGGCCAAATACACCAAATATCCTTTTTCAACCATACGCCGAGCCTTAACATAAGAAATAACATTGCGGCTGGTATGACCAGAAATCCCTTTCCACTCTATACGAGTCAAATTCGGCAGTGGTAAGGTCATAGTCTTGGCATGGAAATCCAAGATAGCATAATATGGAGATAACCAGTCTATACCTAATATAATATCGAAGTCCACCATATTTAAGAGCAATAAATCAGCACGGGTCTCAAGACCCTCAATCACCACAATACATGACCGATGAACTCGATCAACCACAATAGAATCGTCTACTAGTGTAGAAACATGAACAGGAACACCTAGTGGATCACTAGGCTGAACCAAGTACGGTGCAAAATAAGAAGACACGTACGAATATGTAGACCCATGGTCAAATAATGCGGATGCCTCTCTATCACAAACCAAAATAATACCTATAATAACAGCATCTGAGGACTCAGCCTCCGGTCTGGCAGGAAGTGCATAACATTGGGGCTGGGCCCCAACTCCCTGAACTGTATCTCTAGGATGTCAATCACTAGTTGTCCCCTACCTCTGCCGGTCCGAGCTCCACCTCTACGGTCCCTACCTCCACCTCTATAGTCCCTACCTCCGCCTCTAGCTGGCTGGGCGGGCTGTGGATCGTCTGTTGCCTGGATCATGAGGTGAGGACCCTGCTGTTGAGAGCTATCAGAAGCTCGAGGGCAATACCTGGCAATATGCCTAAGGTCGCCACATGTGTAACAAGCCCTCGACTGCTAAGAATAATGGAGTGGTGGTGCACTGATAGGATGCTGATCAGAATAGTGTGGCTGAGTATCACGACCACTGCAAGCACCATGAGAAACCTGAAGAGCTGACTGATAAAGCCTAGGAGGATGGCTTCTACCATGAGTATCTATACCTCCAGATGAGGTACCATTGAATCTGCCTGAATTACGGGGCCTCTTATCCAACCCATGACCTACTCCCTGTAACAGAGCCATCTCGATCCGGCGGGCTGCATTGGTCGCCTCCTGAAAACTGATTTCAGTCCCTGCTCCCATAGCCATCTACAGACGAATTAGCTGACTCAAGCCATCAATAAATCTTCTTACCCTTTCTCTATCTGTTGGAAGTATGACAATGGTATGATGAGCCAGTTCAATGAACCTAGTCTCGTACTGTGTGACAGGCATAGAACCCTGATGATGACACTCAAATTGCCAGCGCAAAGCGTCCCTCTGAGTTGCTGGAAGGAACCTTTCAAAAAACAATTCTGCAAATTGGCCCAAGTCAAAAATGATGATCCTGCTGGACTAGATAGACAATAATCTCTCCACCAAGTCTTAACGGATCCAGATAATCGAAAGGTTGCAAAACCAACACCATTAGTCTCCACAATACCCAGAGTACGAAGAACCTCGTGGTAGCTATATAGAAAGTCCCGGGGATCCACTGAAGGAGTGCCACTGTATGTGGTTGGTAAACCTATCGAATCTCCATAAAGCATCAGCAGACATAGCTGCACCATCACTAGCCTGAGTCACTATGCCAGGCTGAACTGCCTTAGCTAGCTGAATCACAAGAACCTGAGCCTGGGGAATTACTGGTTCCGGAGTGCGCGTAGCAGGAGTCTGATTACCTCCTCCAGCCTGAGAAGCGGTTGGTGCTACTTGTAGTAGACCTGTTCTAGTGATGCTGCCCATAAAGCCTGCTATGCAGACTTGAGTATCCTGAAGATCCGGGGTGAACATAACCCCTCCTAGGACCTGAGCTGGGCCCACTGGAACTAGTGGGGCTGGAACCTCCTCCTCGATATGAACCTGAGGTTCTGCCACTTGTGCTGCTGCTCGGGGCTGAGTTTTGTCCCTACCTCGGCCTCTAGCCCTAGCAGAAGCTGCTGCTACTGGGGCGTCGGGCTGCTAGTCAGTAGATGAGGAAGCACATGTTCTTGCCATCTGTGGAAGAACATAGTAGAAATTCAATTAGCATTTAAAGGTTTAAAGTTGCACGACATGAAAGAATAAAGGTGAAAATTTTCCTAGCTTTGTAGCCTCTGGGGGATAAATACAGACGTCTCCGTACCGATCCCTCAGACCCTACTAAGGTTGTTCATGAGTTGTGAGACATGTGCAACCTAGAGCTCTGATGCCAACTTGTTACGACCCGGATTTCCCACCATCGGGAGTCATGATGCGCCTACTAACAGATGCTAGGCAAGCCAACTCTTACTTACATTTCCATTAGTTACAAGTCTCTTTTTAAAACTTTAAATAAAAGTCTGTAATCACAGGGGAATAAATTAAATTTAGCGGAAGACTTAGCAAATTTTACTAGATACGATACAGAAACCAAACATGATACACTACCCAAGAACTGGTGTCACAATACTCATGAACTTCTAACACATAACCGTCTGAAAGAAATATAAACTTTTTATCTCGAATACATGAGATAACAGACTGCCAAGTAAATATAGAGGAGACAACGAGTCCTGCAGACACCTGCAAAACTACCTTGAAGTCTTAGTGACCAGAATATCAACAATCGCACTACTATCGATGCTGTCCGAACCTGTATCTGCGCAAAAAGAGCTCAGAGTGTAGCATCGGCACAACCGACCCCATGTGTTGGTAAGTGCCTGGCCTATCCTAGCGAAGTAGGGACTAGGCTAGGACCAGACACCCACAAGAAACATGTGCAGTTAAAATATATACATATGCGACAAAATAGCATGAAACGTTACTAAACCTTTATAAGGAATAGAACATGCTCTGGAGTAGCAACAGAAATTATATATTATCATAAATATTATGACCAATGAAATAAAACTCACTTTCATGTCTCGATTCATTTTTATTTCGTATCTTGTGGTAGGCGTACCACTCGCTCCCAATTTAATAAATAGGTTACCGGCATCTATGGCCAATGCCAACAATCATATAACTTTGTGGTCGGCGTGCCACACGATCCCATTTCTTAATGTACAAGTGGTCGGCGTGCCACACGGTCCCATTTCTTAATGTACAAGTGGTCAGCGTGCCACACGATCCCATTTCTTAATGTACAAGTGGTCGGCGTGCCACACGATCCCATTTTGTTATATATATAAGTGGTCGGCGTGGCACACGATCCCATTTTTATTATATATAGGTGGTCGACGTGCCACACAATCCCATTTTATTATATGAATATATTACAGGTATAAAACCAATAATTCTATAATTCAACAACATCTATATTGCCGGTATAAAACCAATAAATAATAATTACTCCACAATATATGTATGTTACCGGTGTGACACCAATAATCTTTAATCAACAATTCATATATATTACCAGTATGAAAAGAATAATAAATCCTCTCATAAAATCACATTAGATTAATAGGAATTTAATCCATTTAAAGACTCATGGTCATGCTCGACCCCCAACGTATAGATACTCGTCACCATGCCTATACGTCGGACTCCTCACATAAAAATTAGTACATAAACTCAACTCCTATTCCCCCAAGCTAATATAGATCAAACATTTACCTCGAAAGTTTACGGTCAATTCAATCCGTAGCAATGCCCTTTCCTTTC
The DNA here is from genome assembly GCA_032618575.1 of Nicotiana noctiflora. Classification (NCBI taxonomy): domain Eukaryota; kingdom Viridiplantae; phylum Streptophyta; class Magnoliopsida; order Solanales; family Solanaceae; genus Nicotiana; species Nicotiana noctiflora. The sequence goes on from JASVEL010006754.1 coordinate 132,203, forward strand.
AAATTTTGCTCCAATTCAATCGTATTTATACACAATTGATTTAATATTGTCAATACTACTTAACAAACTAGTTCATATGTCCAAATATATTTTTACAGCATTCTGTCTAGAATAGTAAAAATCAACCCCGGGCCCACATGATCGAAACACGAGGTTAGAGCCAAAATAAATTCACCCAATCATCCACGAGTTCAAATATGTAATTTGTTCTTAAATTCGACCCCAAAACGAGGTATGGATCGCAAATCCTTTGAAAACCCTCACTATACTCATTTCTCTCATTTTTCTACCCATTTACACATGTTTAGGCCTAGGAATTTGACTAACATCGATGGAAAATGAAGAAAACGAGTCAAGAATCACTTACCCAAAAAGTTTGATGAAAATCGCCCAAGAATCGCCCCAATAAGCTGTTGGAGAAGAGAGAGTTTTGAAATAATGGGATAAAATCCCGATTTGTTCTGTTTCGGAACTTAAAATCACTGGGATGAAATTTACCTTCGCTATCGCGTACAATGTGTCATGTTCGCGAAGGGTTGGACAAAATGGGCATTGCATTCGCATGGAAAAAACTCGCCAACGCGTAAAAGAAAAAATGGGGGCTTCATAGTTGGCCTACGCGAACGCGTAGATGGGGGAGGTTAGGCTACACGAACACGATGGGGATATCGCGAACGCGAAGAAGGGGGAAGGCTGGGCATCGCGAACACGAAACACGAACGCGATGAAGCAATGTCTCCTGCAGATTTTCTGCAATTTTCTTAAGTTTAAAACCATCCTGATACCTATCCGAAACTCACCCGAGCCCTCGGGGCTCCAAACCAAATATGTAAACAGACTCAAAAATATCATACGAACTTGCTCAAGCGATCAAATCGCTAAAATAACATCAAAATAAATGAATTGAGCCTTAAAACACAAGAAATCTTTCAATATTTCATAACTTCCAAATTTTCCAATTTAAGGTTGAAACACGTCAAACGACGTCCGTTTTCAACCACACTTTACAGGAAGTGCTTAACCAACATATATGATATGTACCGGGCGTCGGAACCAAAATACGAGCCCGATACCATTACCTTTTGATCAAATTTCAGTTTCATTTTCCTTAAACGTTTTCAGAAAACAAATTAACAGAAAAATTCTTTTACCGGGGTTCTAGTCCTCGAATTTTGATTTCGGGCATACGCCCAAGTTCCATATTTTTCTACGAATTTTCTGAGACCGTCAAATCACATGTCTGGGTCTGTTTACCCAAAATCTTGACCAAAGTCATCCATATAATTATTAATATCAAAATTCTTCAAATTTTATTTTCACATAATTCATATATTTCAACATAAAAATTTTCCGACTTCACGCTTGGACTGTGCACGAAAAATCGAGGCAACTATAAATGAGGTTTGCAAGGCCTCAGAAGCTCGAAATGATTGAGAAAACAAGTAATGACCCTCTGGGTCGTTACAGCACATGGGGTCGGTTGTGTTGATTCTACGCTCTACACTGTGTGCAGATCTCGGAGCAACTTTTGATCATCAATAGTAGATCGGGAGTTATCCTTCCATCTACCGGGACTCCGAGATAGCCTTGCTGGCGTCCACAAGCCCAGTGTCTCCTCTATCCTTTATATTCTTTTTTCATCTCTTTGTTTCTAAGACAATGTGTCTTTATTTCTGACTTTGTATTTAGCATTCTTAGATCGTCTGTGACACTATGACACTGGGTTTTGGGTGATTAAGGATTAAGTTGATGTAATAGACATAGATTTCAGTTATTTTATCATTGTCTTTCGCATAAATTATTAATTTCTGTTGTAATCATGGTTATCGCTTTTATAATTGCTAAAATGAAGTAAATGGATAATGAAGTAAATAGCTAGGGATTGGCTTGCCTAGCTTTCATTAGTAGTCACCATCACGACTCTGAGGGAGGGAAATCTGAGTTGTGACATGTTGGTATCAGAGCTCTAGGTTACAACGGTCTCACAGTTCACAAACAAGCTTAGTAAAGTATGAGGGATCGGTACGGAGAAGTCTGTGTTTATCCCCAGAGGCTACAGAGTTAGGAAACGTTTCACATTTGTTCTTTCTTGTCGTGCAGTTTGGTTTCCCAATGCTAATTGAAATTCTACTATGTTCTTTTGCAGATGGCGAGAACACGCGCTTTCTCATCTACCATCAGCAGTTCGAGCCCTCAACAGTTCCCATGAGGGGTAGAAGACGCGGCTGAGGCTATGTTAAAGGCCGGGTAGGGACAGAGCTCAGCCAGGGCAGTAACACCTGTGGCGGAGCCTCAGATTGATTTTGATGATGAGGTTCCAGACCTAGTAGTTTTGGTGGGCCCAGCTCAGGTCCTAGAAGGGTTTATTGCCACCCCAGTCCTTCAGGATGTCCTAGTCCATCTAATGGGCCTTGTAGAGAGTGTCACAATGGCAAGTTTACTTTCTCTAATACCAGCCGTCTCTCAGTCTAGAGGAGGAGCCCAGACTCCGGCTACTCGCGCTGCAGAGCAGGTAGCTCCTTAGATTCAAACTCTAGTAGCTTAGCTAGTTAGAGCAATACAGCTAGGTATGGTAGCCTAGACCAGGATGGTGCAACCATGTCTACTGATGTTTTGTGGAGATCAGACAGGTTCACCAAGCTCTTTGCTACTACATTCAGCGGTGCATCTACCGAGGATACCTAGGACTATCTTTACAGCTGCCACAATGTTCATCGGGAAATGGGGATTGTTTAGACCAATGGGGTCAACTTTGCTACATTTCGCTTGTCTAGTTCCGCCAAGACTTGGTGGAGGGATTATTGCTTAACCAGACCAGTCGGGTTGCTAGCCTTGACTTGGGAGTAGTTTTCAATGTTGTTTCTTGAGAAGTTTCTCCCCATTACCTAGCAAAAGGCATATCGGAGGGAGTTCGAGCATGTTCATTGGGGATCGATGATTGATACCCAGTACGAGACCTGATTCATTTGGCTCGCCATTCCCTTGTTATATTCCCCACTTAGAGGGAGAGAGTGAGGTGGTTTATTGATGGACTCATTCAGCTGATTCGTCTACAGATGGCTAGAGAGACTGGGAGAGAGATATCCTTCTAGAAGGCAGACAATGTGGCCCGGGGGATTGAGATCTTATTATCATAAGGAGGTGGTCATGGAGCAGACAAGAGTCCCCGTTATTTAGGTGGATTCAGTGGTACCTCATCTGGAGGTAGATATTCATATGGTAGAGGCCATCCTCCTAGGCCCTTTCAGGCAGCTCTTCAGGTTTCACATGGTGCTTCGAGTAGCCGTGGTCCCCAGACAATACTTCGATCAGCAGCCGTACAGTGCACCACCTACTCCTATCAGTGCTACACCACTTTAGAGTTTTCAGGGTCGTCAGCCCCAGTAGCCAAGAGTTTCTTTTACTTGTGGCGACACGAGGCACATTTCTACGTATTGCCCTCACGCACTAGGAGGCCCACAACAATAGAGTTATCTTTCTATTGTACAGGCACCAGGTATTCCATAGCCTGCCCAGCCGGCTAGAGGTTGGGGTAGGGGTGATAGAGGTGGAGGTAGAGGTCCTAGAGATGGAGCTTAGACCGTTAGAGGTGGAGGCTGGTCTGCATCAGACCGACCTAGAGATATGGTTCAGGGTGGTGGGGCTCATCCCCGCTGCTATGCTTTTAGGCCAGGCCCAAGGTTGAGGCTTCAGATGCAATTATTAGAGGTATGGTTCTGGTTTGTGATAGAGATGCTTCAATTTTATTTGATCCAGGGTCTATGTATTTGTATGTATCATCTTATTTTGCACCATGCCTGGTCATGCCTAGATTCATTGAGTGTGCCTATTTATGTGTCTACACCGGTGGGTGATTCTATTATGGTCAATCTAGTCCATCGTTCAAGTATTATACTGATTGGGGGTCTTGAGACTCGTGTAGACATATTACTTTTCGATATGGTTGACTTCGATATTATATTGGGGATGGAATGGTTATCACTTTACCATTCTATCTTGGACTATCATGCCAAGACTGTGACCTTAGCTTTACTGGGTATGTCTCATTTAGAGTGGAGAGGTACTCTAGGTTGTTCTATTTGTAGTGTCATCAGGTACGTGAAGGCTCGGCGTATGCTCGAGAAGGGCTGTTTTACCTATTTGGCTTATGTTCGCGATTCTAGTGCTGAGGTCCCTTCTATTGATTATGTGCCTGTTGTTCGAGAATTTCATAAGGTTTTCCCTTCAAACCTACCGGGTATACCACCCGACAGAGATATTTTCTTTTGTATTGATTTGGCTCCGGGCACTCAGCCCATTTCTATCCCGCCATATCGTATGGCCCCGCCGGAGTTGAAAGAGTTAAAGGAACAGTTGTAGGATTTTATTGAGAAGGGTTTCATTAGACCTAGTGTTTCTCCTCGGGGTGCCACAGTGTTATTTGTTAAGAAGAAGGATCGGTCAATGAGAACGTGTATTAATTACCGACAATTAAATAAGGCAACAATCAAGAATACATATCCACTACCGAGGATTAACGATTCGTTCGACCAGCTTCAGGGTGCCAAGGTATTTTCCAAGATTGACTTGAGATCTAGCTACCATCGGTTGAGGATTAAGGCATCCAATGTCCCTAAGACAACTTTTCACACTCGGTACGGGCATTATGAGTTTTTGGTCATGTCATTCGGGTTGACAAAAACCCAGAAGCATTTATGCATCTGATGAATCAATTGTTCATGACTTATTTGGACTCGTTCGTGATAGTTTTCATTAATGATATATAGATATATTCCCGCAGCCAGGAGAAACACGAGCCACACCTTAGAGTGGTTCGCCAGACTCTAAGAGATAGTTAGTTATATGCAAACTTCTCCTAGTGTGAGTTTTGACCGAGTTCAGCTGCATTTGTGGGTCATGTTGTATCAGCAGAGGTTATTCAGGTTGACCCGAAGAAGATTGAGGTAGTCAAGAGTTGGCCTAGACCAGCATCAGCTACAGAGATTCATAGTTTCTTAGGATTGGCAAGCTACTAATGTCTATTTTTGGAGGGGTTTTCATCTATTACAGCACTAATAACCAGATTGACCCAGAAGGGTTCCCATTTCAGGTGATCGGATGAGTGTGAGGCGAGCTTTCAGAAGCTCAAGACAGCTCTGACTATGGTACCGGTGTTGGTTTGCCCACAGGTTCAGGACCTTATACAGCTTATTATGATGCTTTCCATGTTGGACTTGGAGCAGTGTTGATACAGGATGGCAAAGTCATTGCCTATGCTTCGAGGCAAGTTGAATATTCATAAGATGAACTATCTGGTGCATGATTTAGAGTTGGCAGCCATGTTCACGCATTGAAGATTTGGAGGCATTATCTGTATGGTGTGGCATGTGAGCTGTTCACTGATCACAAGAGTCTACATTATTTGTTCAAGCAAAAAGAGTTGAATTTGAGGCAGAGAAGGTGGTTGGAGTTGCTGAAGGATTATGGTATCACCATCTTATATCACCCGGGAAAGGCCAATGTGGTGGCTAATGCTTTGAGAAGGAAGTCAGCCAGTATGGGCAGTCTTGCTTATATTCTGGTCGGTAAGTGGCCGCTTGCCTTGGATGTTCAGGCTTTGGCCTATCAGTTCATGAGACTAGATATAGAGTCCAGTCGTGTGTTAGTTTGCACGGTCGCTCGTTCTTCATTATTGGATCATATCTGTGTTCGGCAATATAATGATCCCTATTTGTGTGTCCTTAGAGACACAGTGCAGTACGGAGATGCCAGGCAGGTTACCTTAGATGATGATGGAGTTTTGAGATATCAGGTTTGAGTATGTTTGCCTAATGTGGATAGGCTCTAAGAGTTGATTTTAGAGGAGTCACATAACTCCTGGTACTCTATTCATCAGGGTGCCATGAAGATGTATCAAGATATGCGGCAGCATTATTGGTGGCATAGAATGAAGAAGGATATCATTGCATATGTGGCTCGGTGTTTCAATTTTCAGCAGGTTAAGTATGAGCATCAAATGCCTGGTGGTTTATTTCATAGGAATGAGCTTCCCGAGTGGAAGTGGGAATGGATCACTATGGACTTCGTCACTGGACATCCGTATACTCTAAAGAAGTTCGACGCAATATAGATCATTGTTGATAGGCTGACCAAGTCAGCACATTTCATTCCTATGGTAGTCTCCTATTCTTCTGAGAGGTTGGTTGAGATCTATATTCGGGAGATTGTTCGCCGTCATGGTATGACCATATCTATCATTTCGAACCGGGGTACGCAATTTACCTTGCGCTTTTGGAGAGCAGTTCAGTAAGTGTAGGGCATACGGGTTGAGTTGAGCATATCATTTTCATCCCCAGACAAATGGTCTGTCCGAGCAGACTATTAAAATTTTGGAGGATATGCTCCGAGCTTATGTTCTTGACTTTAGAGGTTCGTGGGATCAGTGTTTTCCCTTAGTAGAGTTTGCCTACAACCTGAGTTACCAGTCGATCATTCAGATGGATCCGTATGAGGCTTTATACAGTAGGTGGTGGCGATCTCCGACTGGATGGTTTGAGCTAGGAGAGCCTAGGTTGTTGGGTACAGATCTAGTTCAGGAGGACTTGGACAAGGTCAGGATCATTCAGGATAGGCTTCATACAACTCAATCTAGGATAATGAGTTATGCAGACCGCAAGGTTTGAGATGTGGCTTTTATTGTTGGTGAGCGGTTATTGCTCTGAGTGTCGCCTATGAAGGGTGTGATGAGGTTTGGGAAGAAGGGCAAGCTAAGCCCTAGGATCATTGGTCGATCTGAGATTCTTGAACAAGTGGGAGATGTGGCTTATATACATGCCTTGATGCCAAACTTATCAGCGGTGCATCCAGTATTTCATGTGTCCATGCTTTGGAGGTATCACATCGATCCAGCCCACGTGTAAGATTTCAGCACTGTCCAATTGGACAAGGACTTGTCTTATAAGGAGGAGCCGGTGGCTATTCTAGACCGGCAGGTTTGTCAACTATGGTCAAAGATATTTCCTTTCATTCGTGTTCATTGGAGAGGTTAGCCTCCTGAGTCATCGACCTGGGAGTCCGAGTCTGATATGCGGAGCCGTTATCCCCATCTTTTCTCTGACTCGGGTACTTCCTTCTTTTGTTCGTTCAAGGATGAACGATTGTTTTAGAGGTGCAGAATGTGATGACTCAAGCGGTCATCACTTGTTTTAAATTAAATTCAATGACTCCTAGGCCTTGAAAATCTCATTTAGAGTCACCTCGATTTGCATGCGTAGTCCGGGCACGTGGCCGGAAAGCTTAAATGAGAAACTGTGTGAAAAATGATAAGTTTTGACTATAAAATTAATTATTTTGACTTTTGTCAATATTTTGGGAAAACATACTCGGATTCGTAATTTGATGGCCCCAGAGGGTCCGTAGAAAAATGTGAGACTTGGGCGTATGCCCGAAATTGAATTCCGAGGTCCCTAGCCCGCGAAATGAATTTTTAAGTGAAATAGTTTTCAGAGAATGTTTAGGAAAATTTGAAATGAAATTTGATTAGAAAGCGATGGTATCGGGCCCGTAGTTGGATTCTGGCGGTCGGTATATATGATGACCCAAAGGGTTCATCACTGTATTTCTCCCTTTTTTCACGTTTTTGAGGCCTTGAAAACCTCGCTTTTGGTTGCCTAGATTTATGTGCATAGTCCGAGCGCAAAGCCGGAAAGTTTTTATTTTAAAATATGTGAATCTATGAAACATTTGAAGAATTTTGATATTAATATTGATATAGTTGACTTTGGTCAATATTTTGGGTAAACGGACCCGGACCCAGACCAGCGATGTGACGGTCCCGGGAGGTCCGTAGAAAAATCTAGGACTCAGACATGTGCTCACAGTCAAAATACGAGGTCGAGAACCCCGGTAAAAGAATTTTTCTGTTAAATTATTTTCTGAAATTATTAAGAAAAAAAGGAAATGAAAATGAGTTAGAGAATATAGGTATCGGGCTCCTATTTTGGTTCCGACGCCCGGTACAAGTCTTAAATATGTATTAAGAACTATTGATAAAGTTTGGTTGAAAACAAACGTCGTTTGACGTGTTTCAGACTAAAAATGAGAAATTTGAAGTTTAAATTTGAAATGAAAATTATGAGTTTTGGGGTTGATTCATTGATTTTGATGTTATATTTGCGATTCAATTGCTCGAGTAAGTTTGTGAGATGTTATTGAGTTAGTGTGTGTGTTTGGTTGGGAGCCCCGAGGGCTCGGGAGTGATTCAGAGGTGGTTCGGGGGTGTTTTTGCCTTAGGATTGTTGCCGAAAATGTTGTCTGTTGTTGCCCAGTTCTTTCTTCTATGCGATCGCATAGCATTTCCCGCGATCGCATAGTGTAAACTTCAAAGGGGCCAGTTTTGTTCTATGTGAACGTATACCCCTTCCGTGTTCGCATAGTGTTTACTTTGAAAGCCCAAAAATTTTCCATATGCGATCGCATTTGTCCCTTCGCGATTGCAGAGCTTTGTCCCCACTACTCTATGCGATCGCACTCCTTGCCCCGCGATCGCATAGTGCATTTTTTCCCAGTACTTTTAAATACCCAAAACAGTGTCATTACGGGATTTTTCATAAAATTTCACACGAGCTCCTCCCTCAAACCCTCCATAGACAAAATTCAAGATCTCCTTCCTCCATAACTCTTTAGGTAAGTAATCTTAACATCATTTCCTCATTATTTCTTCATCTAACTACTAAAATCCTAGCCTAAAAACATGAAATCAAGGTAGAAATTATGGCTTATGGGTAGAGTTAGGTTTTTGGAAATTTTGGGTAATTCAACCTCAATTTGGGGTCGAATATTAAAATAAATTACATATTTGAACTTGTGGGATTATGGGTGACTGGAATTTTGTCCGAGCCTCGAGTTTGGACCATGTGGGCCAGGTGTCGGATTTTGCTATTTCAGGAAGAATGATGGGAATTTCATTTCCAGACTATGGGACTATGCTTTTGAGCTCTTATTGATACTATTGAATCGAATTTTGCCTAGATATCATTTTTTCGAAGTTAGATTCTAAAGGAAAAACGGTTATAGAGCTTTGATTGCTATTTTTGGACCGAGGTAAGTGTTTGTTCTAACTTTGGCTTGAGGGATTAGGATTAGGATGTTATTTCTAAATGTGGAGTACAGTGTAAAGGCATGGTGACAGTTATCTATGCACCGGAGTCTAGCATGACCGTGGGTCTTATATGTGTTGAATTTGGATTTAATCATACATCTTTCTTGCTTGGGCTGATAACCATTTTATATATTATGATTGGTTTGGCCTATTGGAGCATTGGGCTCGGCCTAGAGATTGTTACCCGAGAATAGGTTATTAAAAATGAAACGTGTAGCAGTTAGTCCCTTGCCAAGACGTAAGTACTATTGTATTCTCCCTTGCCGAGACGTAACTATTTATTGTATTCTCTCTTGCAGGGATGTTGAACTTATAATTGTATTCCCTTGCTGGGATTCTCTATTTGATTGTTGTTACTCACCTCGCACTTGAGTTGCGGTAGTTGTTTGGGTAAGTCCTTGGTATTAAATGTTGAGGATCGGGTTGCACACCGCAACGGTATTGATTATTGGTAAATATTGAGGATCGGGTTGCACACCGCAATGGTATTAATTGTTGAGGATCGGGTTGCACGCCGCAATAGTTATATCTATTGAGGATCGGGTTGCACGCCGCAACGGAGTGTCGACTGAGTGTATTGTCTTCGTATGTAGAGACTTCCAGTGCTTTCCTTATAACAGTTATTGTTCAGTTTCACCTCCTTACGGATAATTTCTGTATTTTGACTGTAGTATTTCCCCCAGCATGTCCCTCCCCTTTTTACTACTTAAATTGGTATATTTCCTGTTATTGCACATATATCTGTACAGGTTATTTGTGGTAGGTCCTGTCTCCCTTGTCACTACCTAGCCGGGTTAGGCCAGGCACTTACCAGCACATGAGGTCAGTTGTGTTGATGCTACACTCTATGCATTTCTTTTGCACAGATCAGGACACAGCTTTCGGACTGCAGCAGTACTAGACTGCGAGCAGGTCTTCAGTCCAGGGACTCTTGAGGTAGCCTAGCCGATGTCCGCAGTCCCGGAGTCTCTTCTATTTTTATTCAGTTTGTTAGCTTTTGTATTGAGACAGACTGTTATACTTTCTTTCAGACGGTTGTATTTAGTAATCTTCGAAGTTCTTGAGTAGTGACCCCAGGTTCTGGGTAGAGGCATGTTTCAAACTTCCTCAATATTTTTGGTTTCATTTTGTTTAAGATTAATGTCTTCCACACTCGTTTTATTGATTTTCATTTATTATATTGTTCATATTTATCAGAGAATGTTAATAGTTGGCTAGCCTATCTCCGTTAGTCGGTGCCACCATGACTCCCGATGGTGGAAAATCTGGATCGTGACAAGTTGGTATCAGAGCTCTAGGTTGCATAGGTCTCGCTACTCACGGACAAACTTGGTTGAGTCTGAGGGATCGGAACGGAGTTGTCTGTATTTATCCCCAGAGGCTACAGAGTTAGCAAAATTTCACTTTTGTTCTTTCTTGTCGTGCAATTCTGTTTCTTAAATACTGATTGACCTTTTACTCTGTTCTTTCGCAGATGGCGAGAACACGTACTTCTTTTTCAACCACACAAGAGCCCTAGCCTCCAGCAACAGCTCCTGCGAGGGGAAGAGGCCGAGGCCAGGCCAGATGCTGAGGTAGGGGCAGAGCTCAGATCCAGGCAGTAGTTCCAGAGGTGGAGCCTCATATTGACTATGATGAGGAGGTTCCAGCCCCAGCAGCTCTAGTAGGCCCAACTCAGGTCCTAGGAGGGGTCATGTTTACCCCGAATCTTCAGGATGCTCTAGTCAGATTGGTAGAATTTATGGATAGTGTCACTGAGTGAGTTTGCTGCCAGTAGCACTAGCCATTTCTCATGATGGCGGAGGGGTTCAGACTCATTCTACACGTACTCCGGAGAAGGTAGCTCTCCGAACTTAGGTTCCAGAGGTTCTGCCCATAGTGGTTGTTCAGACAGGTGTTACAGCTCAGTCCATCGATGGGGCAGCTATGTTTTCAGATGCTTGTGGACACTTGACCGGTTCTCCAAGATTTTCACCGCCACTTTCAGCGCTGATTTATTAGAGGATCCCCGGGATTTTCTATTTAGTTGTCATGAGATTCTCGTGACCGTGGATATAAGGAGACCAACGGGGTTGGTTATTGCACCTTCAGGCTTGCAGGGTCCGCCAAGACTTGGTGGAGAGATTTTTTTTCTATCTAGACAAGCAGGGTCTCCAACTTTAACATGGGATCAGTACGTGAATGTCATGACCCAGATTCCCCACCATCGGGATCTAATGGCGCCTACTCGTGGTAGATAGGCAAGCCAATTTACTCACCATCTTTTCAATAACACAATCGTCCAGTTGTCAATTTAATTAACAATAATAATAATAACATTAACTGCGGAAGTCTACTTCATAAATCTGAATATAAGTGTGAAATACTCAACATAGATCCTCTACCAAAGATGTGGACTCTCAAACTCACGAACTACTAAGAATAACTACACATAATTGTCTGAAAGAAATATAATAACTGTTTGTATCGAAATAGTGAGTGTCACACCCCTTTTTTACGCTTACCCGCGATGGCGCGAGATATAAAAGAGAGTTTTTCCAATTAAAGGACAACCAAAACGGGGTTCATTTATCGAGAGATTCGGAGTCGCCACTTGGGAGATTTATGGTGTCTCAAGTCACCGGTTTGAAACCCGAATTGAGGAAAGGTTTGACTCTATTTAATGGTCCGCGAACCAGAAATCCGGATAAGGAATTCTGTTAACCCGGGAGAAGGTGTTAGGCATTCCCGAATTCCGTGGTTCTAGCACGGTCGCTTAACTGTCATATTCGGCTTATTTATCTAATTTTTTTACAGTTATGTACTTAATGCAAATTAATATCATTTTACCGCTTTTATTACTATTATTATTTACGAAAAATAATGTTGCCTAAAAATATGTTTCGAATCACGTCACATGAAATGCACCCGGATCCTCGACACATTCTTATTCAACATTTGGTATTTGGATCTGGGCCGCATGAAATACACGCCCGTATTTAAGAAGGTGAAATTATTAAAATACGCGCCTAGAGCGATTACTTATTTACACTTTTGAGAAGGCCATGAAATTCGCTAAGAAACGGCACATCTCGAAATCTAAATATTTTTACATATACATTTATGAGGGCCCCGCGATTTGTATAATTTTGTTAGGCGAGGCACACCTCTCTAATTCTAATTTAAAAGCAAACTACATTCCGCTATATTTATTTAAGAGTTAATTCAAGATTATTTAAAACATGTTGCAAGCCACACTACATGAAATGCACTTGTGGTTCACGACACGCTTTATTTAACCTTGTTCAAAATTGGAGTCGGGTCACATGAAATGCACCCCCGATTCCTTTAATCTAATTACGTCGTTCAGTTAAAGAATAACGAACCAATTTCTATAATGTAACAAAGTCATACTCAACTATAACCAATTCGAGTAAACATACGACTAGATAACTAAGTGAGCAAATTCAAGACTATGGCGAACAATTACACAAACAACGGAAGCATAACTAGTTGGCGAGCATATGAAAGATTAGTTATTTTCATTAGCTAACTTTGACACTACAAGACCACCATTAAGTGTGAAATTGCATGTTCAACAGAATCATATATTTACAAAAATCGTCCAAATCATACGAAACTAAATCAAATGCGAAACGATTCAAAATATTAGCGAGAAGAACGATATCGAAAAAAAAGAACATACACCTTTATTTCTGCATATTTTCAACGTACACAATGAGAAAACGAACCTTTTATGACGATCTCAAACTTCGACCTCTCCGGACAGAACTCGAACCAACGCCGGAAACCTTGGACAGCAACAACTCGACGGAACCCAAATCTATCCGGCACACTCGAATTGAACTGAACTGACCTAATGGACGGAACTAGCATACCTACGGGCTACGAACAGGCTTTAACGGAACTCGAACTTAAATTGAAACTCCATTGCTTTTCGACGGCAACCAAAGAACAAGAATAAAATGAAAGAAACTTTTCATTGTTGCTGCTCTCGTTTTTTTCTCTTCTCTCTATTCTCTATACTTTTTCTTTCTTTTTCGTTTGTTCCTCTCCCCCCTTTGTATTGTTTTTATTTCTCTTCCCAAAATGACCAAGAAAGCACATTCTATTCTTTTTTCAAAAAATTTGACCGAGAGCCTCCTTTTATGTATATGTTTCTCCCGTTTTTTTTTTGTTTTTTTTTAAATAAGGTTCCATGTTTTTTTTGTCTTTTTCTCTTTCTCTTTTCAATTTTGTCTTTTTCCCTTTGTCCTTTACTTTTGTCTTTTTCTTCTTATTCCCCATCCCATTATGTATTGTCCCCCTTAGTGTAGTGTGTGTCATGTGTGTTGTATGGGTTATTTTTGTCCATGTTCCCCGTGTGGTGGACTCGGATTATTACGAGCTAGGTCCGAAAATTATAAAACCGGGTAGTTTGAACCCGAATATTATTCTTCGCCCGGAACCGAGAATGGTGTTATTTAATTAATCCTAGGTAATCGAAATAACTATAATAATATAAAGTACTATTTTTATATTTTTCGAGTTTAAAATAACTACAAAATATTAATGAAACTATTTTTTATTATTTTCGTTTTTATAAAAAGATAAAAATATAAAGTACTATTTTTGTATTTTTTCAAGTTTAAAATGACTACGAAACATTAATAAAACTATATTTTTGTTATTTTTTATTTTAAGTTAAAAATAAAGTAAAAGAGTCAAATTTAGCTAAAATAGCTATATTAAAACTAAACTAAATATTTTACGCTAAAAATATATAAAATCTCGGGTAGGGGAAAAATCACGCATCTACAGCTGCCCCTCTTTGACTGAAAACACAAAGGGTTTTCAGACAAAGAACGACTAGACAAGTGTTTTGACCCGACCCTTATTCGGAGAGACTAAACTAAAAAGAAGAGGATGTGACCGAGCCCTTGTATCTGAGCTGCCTACATATCCTTCGCTATAAAGGGATCAGGTCACGTGTAGTTCAGAAGTGAGTAAGAATATGGAGTAACCGAGGTGGAGAGCCAGTCGAGGTGCCGTTCCGTCGAGGTTCCGTTCCATCGAAGTTCCGGTCCGTGGTCCTGTTATTACATCAAAAATCAAAACATGAGAAAGACTAACTTAGCCTATCAGCTACTAGTTACAAGATTCCTATCTATAAGTCTTCTGAAGTTTGATCTTGAGTATTGGTTGGTGCTTCATGCGGACTCTAAATTTGAAACTTGATACTTGCTAGTTGCAGGTGCTATTTTTCGGATCAAGACCAGGTATGCAGTGCTTGTGACCTCGGCCATGTCTTGAGCACACCACATCTTTCATCAACTTCTGCACTTGGATTAACTCCTTGCCTTTTTTCATTGTGACTATCTTCTGTTGATCATCTCGGACTGTTGACTCGCATTCTGGTCGCAAGCTTCTTTTGTTGCTAACTTGCATTGCACTCCGAAGTGATTTCCCTTACTTGTGATCTTCGAGCTATTCTCCTTCGAAGTCTGAATCTATCTTTTCTTATCCTTGTTGCCTTCCTTTTGATTATGTTGGGGATCTCCGTTACACTCTACCGCTTTCCTCAACCAAATTCAAAAATAAATCGCCACTCCATTCTTCAGGCGGGCTCTCTGACTTTAACTATGACTTCAAAACTAAATCGCCACTCCATTCTTCAGGCGGGCTCCTGACTTCAACAACATCCTTTGAAAATAAACGCCATTCCTCTCTTCAGGCGGGCTCCTGACTTCAACAACATCTTTTGAAAATAAATCGCCATTCCTCTCTTCAAGCGGGCTCCTGACTTCAACAACATCTTTTTGAAAATAAATCGCCATTCCTCTCTTCAGGCGGGCTCCTGACTTCACCAACAACTTTGAAAATAAATCACCATTCTTCTCTTCAAGCGGGCTCCTGACTTCAATATCAACATAGAAAATATATCGCCACTCCTCTCTTCAGGCGGGCTCTTGACTTCAACAACATTAAATCGCCATTCCTCTCTTCAGGCGGGCTCCTGACCTCAACAATATCTTTTGAAAATAAATCGCCATTCCTCTCTTCAGGCGGGCTCCTGACTTCAACATCAACTTAGAAAATAAAACGCCATTCCTCTCTTCAGGCGGGCTCCTGACTTCAACAACATCTTTTGAAAATAAATCGCCATTCCTCTCTTCAGGCGGGCTCCTGACTTCAACATCAACTTTTGAAAATAAATCGCCATTCCTCTCTTCAGGCGGGCTCCTGACTTCAACATCAACTTTTGAAAATAAATCGCCACTCCATTCTTCAGGCGGGCTCCTGACTTCAACAATAAATCGCCATTTCTCTCTTCAAGCGGGCTCCTGACTTCCACATCAACTTAGAAAATAAAATGCCATTCCTCTCTTCAGGCGGGCTCCTGACCTCAACAATATCTTTTGAAAATAAATCGCCATTCCTCTCTTCGGGCGGGCTCCTGATTTCAACATCAACTTAGAAAATAAATAGCCATTCCTCTCTTCAGGTGGGCTCCTGACTTCAACAACATCTTTTTGAAAATAAGTCGCCATTCCTCTCTTCAGGCGGGCTCCTGACTTCAACAACATCTTTTGAAAATAAATCGCCACTCCATTCTTCAGGCGGGCTCCTGACTTCAACAATATCTTTTGAAAATAAATCGCCACTCCATTCTTCAGGCGGGCTCCTGATTTCCACATCAACTCACTAACTCCATCCCATCCATGTCGCCTTCCTTTGCTTTCTGCACCACTTTCTTCTTCCTGCATTGCTTCTTGGACCATCCTTTCTTCTGAATTACCTTTTTTTGGAATTGCTTTCCTCCTTGATCGTGTTATTTTTCTCTTGACTGCTGGGGATATCTTTGGAACTAATTACTTAGCTGCTGGGGTAATGCTGCTGGGGAAATCTTCTTTATTTCCTCTTTTTCTACTTCCTTCAAAACCTTTATTCTCTACCGGGATCGCTGGGGATTGAAATGTCATCAGCTGGGGATTACACTGTCGGGGGATCCCATTTCCTTTTTCCTCTTTCCAAACCTCCTTCGAGACTTGCGCTTTGCTCCATTGAAAAACTTGTAGGATATAATGCTGCCGGAGAAATCTCGAAATCAGTGTTTCATTTTTCCGAGAACTGCTGGGGATGATACCGACTTCTTGCCTTTCTGAACGCAATCTTCCTCGTTTTGTCTTGTCTGCTGGGAGTATAATTTCCTCCATCACAACAACTTTTTTTTTTCAAAGCTGCTGGGGATAATTGAGTTCGAAGATCATTTCCTTGCGTTATCTGGCTTCCTTCCCCAACCGGGTATTTGGTTTCGAGAAAATTTTTGCAACGGGAGAATATTTTCTGCCCCAGTTTGAGAATCTTCTCCGTGGCATGTTTTTCTGCCAACAACCCCTATTTTTCCCGTTTCAAATCAAAGAAAAATTGGTTAGTTTTAAAATGTGGTGGTTGGTTGTGGTGCTCCTGCTGGGGATGGTTCTCCTCCTCTTTCCCTGCTCTGCGTTTCATTATCAGAACTTGTTGGGGATATTATTATTTGATGATATTCATGCTGGGGATAGCTTTCTCCTTTCTTGCTTCCCCGCCTTCCTTGACGACTCTTTATTCGCGAAGCTTTCCACGTGGTTTTCCACTGACCACCCGAATTCCTATGATAGTGACCCTGCGTGAAGACCTTGCATGTTTTACTGGTGAACCATTTTCTTTGTTCACCCTTGTCACTGGAAATACCTTTCTGCTAGGGATATCTCCCCTTCTTTTGCGGCATATCTAAGGAATGGGCATTTCCCGACCTTTGAGTCTCATTACCTTGGCCTTGAGGTCGTTAACCTTCTTTGAGATATCCTCATTGATACCAATCCATCCCTTTGTCATGTTCCTATTGCTGGGGAATATCCCTCTGGACACTGGCCTTGCGCTTGATCCCTCCTGACTTATACCACTTGGGTGTACCAATCAAAATCCCGTCTTGCGTAATTGGAAAGCTGATGGAAAATTTTGCAGTCATTTCTTGCAAACAGACTCTATTGGGGAATTTTCGATAAAAAGGAGAAAGATAAAAGGAAACAGCATAAAAGACAAAAAGGAAGATGACTCTCTAAAAAGAAAAATTATAAATTAAACCTATCAAACGTGGATACCAACTCTAATGGACATGACATGCACATATAGCCTATTATCCGTCGTTAAACCACCTTTTGTAATCTTCGCCTGGGGCTTTCCCATCTGATTTCCAATCTCCGTTCGACTTGTAGTGCCCGAGGGGTTTTCACTACTCAAGCCTCTCTCATTTCGGTTTTTCTCTCAGCTTTCATCGCCTTATGGTGCCTGTGAAGGTTTTCACCGCTAAGACTCTCTCATTTGTGTTACTTTTCCGCTGGGGATTGGTGGTGTTACTGCTAAGACTCTCCTATTTTCTGCTGGAGATCGGAGTCTTTCTGCTGCGAATCAGAGTGTTATGTTCCGATGAAACTTCTCTCATTTGCCTAACTCAGCCTCTTTTGAAGATTGGTCAAAAGGTCTTTCTTTGGACCGTAATGTGGGTTTGGACAGGGCTAGAAAGAAAGGGTATTAAAGGCTGAAAATAAAACAAATTGGGTTCAAAATTACAACATTCGGAATCCTATATTTTCCTTACATAAACACAATTTTTTTTCTTTTTTTACTGCCCCCGTTTCTTGCTTGGGGATTTTTTGGTTTTTACTTACACTATGACCGAGCTGTGAAGCGCCTACGTATCCTCTTTGAGGAATCAGGTCAAACGTAGTTCCCAATTCCTCTTTTTCAAGTTTCTTTTTTTTCATACATTTTTCTTTTTCTTTTCTTTATCTCTTTTTGTTGTTTTCTTTTTCTTTACTTTTTTCTTTATCCCTTTCTTCTCTTACCTTTCAAACTTGTGTTTCTAGTCTTTGCAACTAATTCCGAAGGAGGGGTATGAAAGAATTTAAAATAAGGCTCAAAGGGTTGACGATGGATAAAGTGTTTGGATAAGAGAACAAAATGCCTTCGTCATTCCAATCTTCAAAACATGCCAAGTGTAAACAACACAATTAATATTCGTCATATCTTTAAAGCAGTATTGGGCAACACTCTCATTTTCATTATTATGAACGACCCCATGTCAATTTTGGCCAGCTTGCCTTTAACGGTTTCCTTTTACTTGCCCCAGTTTATCATGACTCGGGCTTCGAATAATCTCAAACCGTTCTTATATAATTTAAATATCTCGATCACCTCCCAATGGTTTCGTGATTAACTTTTAAGATCAGGCCATAGCTATGCGCGCACGTCATGTCACTAGAGCTAGCAGAAAAAGAACTATAGGAAGGAGAGGACTAAATAACAGAAAATGTCTAGAAATAATATAAAATATGTCATTGCATTAACCGATAAAACAACGACTCGAACAACCAAAAAACACAACTGGGGTTACAACCCTTAGAACGAACCTAGACCCCTTTAGATGAGACACTATGATCAAAAGAAAAATACAAGGATAAAAGGTTTGAGCCACAAAACAACATTCGGTTTACCATTCTGAAATAACTCGGACAAATAGAAATGACAACAAAATAAGCCACCACAAATGACTCTCCAATTGATAAGCCTGACATTTAGCCACGAACTTGATTACCAGAACCACTATGGCCTTCTTTCATTTCAGTCGGCAAATTCCCGAGTGGATTCTCATATTCCGTGTCACCGGGCATCACCGCCAGAAAGTGTGTATCATCAGGTACAGGTAACGGATTCAGCGCGATATTCTGGGTGTAACTGTTATGAATCACAATCAATCTTTCTTGGATCATCCTTTCTATTTCCCTTTTCAAATCCCGACAACTTTCCATGTTGTGCCCCTGGGCATGGGAATGGTATTCACACCTTTTAGATGGGTCAAAGCTCCTTGCACGTGGGTCTACATGATTTGGAGGGATGGGTGCAATCATGTCCTGTTGCTTTAACTTCTCAAATAAGCTTGCATAGGAAACTCCTATTGGTGTGAAATTACCCTTCAACTTCGGTTCCCTTCTATACCCTTGGTTTGGAAGTGGGTTATAAGGTATTTGGAAATTTCCTCCTGTACCATCTTTCGGGGATCTTGCGTTGTCCGCTTGTCACAAACCAACCACCTTCTACTTACTTTACAATTCAAGCCAAAACTCTTTTGACCTGCCAACCCGTGCGTGTTTTTCAACCGCTGTTCTAAGCTTTTCAATCTTTGGGTTATTTCCTCCTGTACCATCTTTCGGGGATCTTGCGTTGTCCGCTTGTCACAAACCAACCACCTTCTACTTAATTTACAATTCAAGACAAAACATGTTAGAATGGACTCAGCCAGTCCTTATCAAATTTTTTTTTTTTTAAATATATATACATATACGGTTGTGGTCGAATCTTATGGAGATTGCCTACGTATCATCACCCCGCATGAATCAGACCGAGCGTAGTTCTTGCAAATTAATGCAAGAAATAAATAGATGTTTATTTGATTTTTTTTCTTTTTTTTTGAAGAAAAATTGTAAAAGCCGACTCCAACTACAAACTCTGATGAAAAACTTTCATACCTTGTGCCAGAGATTTCTACAAGAATAAGAATATTTTTAGCGTCAATTATGACTATTTCTACAAAATTAGCCATCACCCGACTTATTTATAACAAAAATAAAAAATTGACATTTTTTTTTTGGTTATTTTTGCAAAAGGGGTGTGAACCCGGACTTGATTTTGCGGCTATGGCCTTGTAATATTTCCACAAGGAATATTTCAAGGCTATGCCGGTAAATTATTTAAAATGACTCAAAGTGGCTATTTTTGCAAAAACAGCCTTCCGACGTCCTTTTGAGGGACATTCGGCTTCTTTTAAGCAAGAATAGCATCACCCGACTTATTTATAACAAAATCAAAAATTTGACATTTTTTGGTTATTTTGCAAAAGGGGTGTGAACCCGGACTTGATTTTGCGGCTATGGCCTTGCAACATTTCCACAAGGAATATTTCAAGGCTGTGTCCGTAAATTATTAAAAATGATTCAAAGTGGCTATTTTGGCAAAAATAGCCTTCCGGCATCCTTTTGGGAACATTCGACTATTTTTTCAAAAATAGCGTCACTTTGATTTTATTGACAAAATTAAACACACATTTTTTTTAATTTTTTGAAAAGGGTGGGAACCCAAACTTGATTTTGAGGCTACGACATTTCAACATTTCCACATGGAATATTTCAAGGCCATTATTCAAAAAGAAAAGAAAAGTCTTCAAAGTGGACATTTTTGCAAAAACAGCCTTCTAGCGTCCTTTCGGAACATGTGGCTATTTTCAAAAATAGCATCACTTTGATTTTATTGACAAAATTAAACACACATTTTTTTTTTGATTTTTTTTTAAAAGGGGTGATTGGACCCGATGAAGGTTGCCTACGTATCTCACACCATGTGAGAATCAAACCAGCGTAGTTCGATCAAACAAACTACATCTGTAAAGGAAACAAACTATTTATTATTTTTTCACACATTTTTTTTTAAGTTTAAAACAAAAATTTTTCTTTTTTTTTTCAAGTAAAAAAAAACTATTTTGAAATCACATATTTTTTTTATTTTACAACAAACATTTTTTTTTCTTTTTAAGTAAAAATACCAAACTATTTTGAAACTATTTTTTTTTATCACACATTTTTTATTTTACAACAAACGTTTTTTTTTCTTTTTAAGTAAGTAAAAAAACAAACTATTTTGAGACTATTTTTTTTTCATTTTCCTCAATATAAAAAAAACGGTTAGCCTGCAAGTCTGAAGCAAATATATGCATAAAACAAACAAGGATGCAGTAGGATGGTCTTTTCATTTCAGGTCACCTGTCCTAGACGGACCCAACCCCTGTGTTGAGTCCCTAAGTCAAATGCAACATGATGCAAATAAACGTTCCTACTAGGGATCCGGCATGAAGCTTTGTTATTCTAGGTTTAAAAACCTGGGTTTATTGTTCTAGACCTTGGCTTACCCGAGCGGACAGCTCGAGCCGAGGAGGAGGCAGCAACCCGGGAATACAGAAGCTTCACCGGTTTTGCAACTTATCCAAACCTCGTTCTAAAAGGGGAATTAGACACTATACAGAAAAGAAGTCACACGAAGTGCACCCTTCTTCATGATTTAGAAGACTCAGAGAGGAGATTGGTTTCGGCACAATTTATATGTACATTTCACAAAATATCAAAGCAGTAAAAACAATATTTAGCACATTAATACAAACATATAATAAAATCAGATAATAAATAAGCCAAATACAACAACTATTCCAAGCTCGAATTCTTAAACCCTGAACCAGTGGTTCTGGGTCGATTATTCCCCAGTGGAGTCGCCAGAGCTGTCACACCTCTTTTTTACGCTTACCCGCGATGGCGCGAGATATAAAAGAGAGTTTTTCCAATTAAAGGACAACCAAAACGGGGTTCATTTATCGAGAGATTCGGAGTCGCCACTTGGGAGATTTATGGTGTCCCAAGTCACCGGTTTGAAACCGAATTGAGGAAAGGTTTGACTCTATTTAATGGTCCGCGAACCAGAAATCCGGATAAGGAATTCTGTTAACCTAGGAGAAGGTGTTAGGCATTCCCGAATTCCGTGGTTCTAGCACGGTCGCTTAACTGTCATATTCGGCTTATTTATCTGATTTTTTACAGTTATGTACTTAATGCAAATTAATATCCTTTTACCGCTTTTATTACTATTATTATTTACGAAAGAGAATGTTGCCTAAAAATATGTTTCGAATCACGTCACATGAAATGCACCCGGATCCTCGACACATTCTTATTCAACATTTGGGATTTGGATCTGGGCCGCATGAAATGCACGCCCGTATTTAAGAAGGTGAAATTATTAAAATACGCGCCTAGAGCGATTACTTATTTACACTTTTGAGAAGGCCATGAAATTCGCTAAGAAACGGCACATCTCGAAATCTAAATATTTTTACATATACATTTATGAGGGCCCCGCGATTTGTATAATTTTGTTAGGCGAGGCACACCTCTAATTCTAATTTAAAAGCAAACTACATTCCACTATATTTATTTAAGAGTTAATTCAAGATTATTTAAAACATGTTGCAAGCCACACTACATGAAATGCACTTGTGGTTCACTACACGCTTTATTTAACCTTGTTCAAAATTGGAGTCGGGTCACATGAAATGCACCCCCGATTCCTTTAATCTAATTACGTCGTTCAGTTAAAGAATAACGAACCAATTTCTATAATGTAACAAAGTCATACTCAACTATAACCAATTCGAGTAAACATACGACTAGATAACTAAGTGAGCAAATTCAAGACTATGGCGAATAATTACATAAACAACGGAAGCATAACTAGTTGGCGAGCATATGAAAGATTAGTTATTTTCATTAGCTAACTTCGACACTACAAGACCACCATTAAGTGTGAAATTGCATGTTCAACAGAATCATATATTTACAAAAATCGTCCGAATCATACGAAACTAAATCAAATGCGAAACGATTCAAAATATTAGCGAGAAGAACGATATCGAAAAAAAAACATACACCTTTATTTCTGCATATTTTCAACGTACACAATGAGAAAACGAACCTTTTATGACGATCTCAAACTTCGACCTTTCCGGACAGAACTCGAACCAACGCCGGAAACCTTGGACAGCAACAACTCGACGGAACCCAAATCTATCCGGCACACTCGAATTGAACTGAACTGACCTAATGGACGGAACTAGCATACCTACGGGCTGCGAACAGGCTTTAACGGAACTCGAACTTAAATTGAAACTCCATTGCTTTTCGACGGCAACCAAAGAACAAGAATAAAATGAAAGAAACTTTTCATTGTTGCTGCTCTCGTTTTTTTCTCTTCTCTCTATTCTCTATACTTTTTCTTTCTTTTTCGTTTGTTCCTCTCCCC
Source organism: Nicotiana noctiflora (assembly GCA_032618575.1). Taxonomy (NCBI): domain Eukaryota; kingdom Viridiplantae; phylum Streptophyta; class Magnoliopsida; order Solanales; family Solanaceae; genus Nicotiana; species Nicotiana noctiflora. The sequence goes on from JASVEL010006754.1 coordinate 155,259, forward strand.
CCTTTGTATTGTTTTTATTTCTCTTCCCAAAATGACCAAGAAAGCACATTCTCTTCTTTTTTCAAAAAATTTGACCGAGAGCCTCCTTTTATGTATATGTTTCTCCCGTTTTTTTTTTGTTTTTTTTTAAATAAGGTTCCATGTTTTTTTTGTCTTTTTCTTTTTGTTTTTATCCCTTTGTTTTTTTCCCTTTGTCTTTTTCCCTTGTCTTTTTCTTCTTGTCTTTTTCTTTTTATTCCCCCATCCCATTATTATTGTCCCCCTTAGTGTGTGTCATGTGTGTTGTATGGGTTATTTTTGTCCGTGTTCCCGTGTGGTGGACTCGGATTATTACGGGCTATGTCCGAAAATTATAAAACCGGGTAGTTTGAACCCGAATATTATTCTTTGCCCGGAACCGAGAATAGTGTTATTTAATTAATCCTAGGTAATCAAAATAACTATAATACTCATAATTAAAATAAAACTATTTTTTTATATTTTTCCAGTTTAAAATAACTACAAAATATTAATGAAACTATTTTTTATTATTTTCGTTTTTATAAAAAGATAAAAATATAAAGTACTATTTTTGTATTTTTCAAGTTTAAAATGACTACGAAACATTAATAAAACTGTATTTTTGTTATTTTTCATTTTAAGGTAAAAATAAAGTAAAAGAGTCAAATTTAGCTAAAATAGCTATATTAAAACTAAACTAAATATTTTACGCTAAAAATATATAAAATCTCGGGTAGGGGCAAAATCACGCATCTACAGTGAGACTACAACAACAATGAAAAATATAAGAAGAGACGCCGGGCCTGCGGACGTCTGCATGCTACCTCAGTTTCGAGAGTATGATAATCCTGCTAGTGAACTACTACTGCTGTTGCTGCTTCAAATCCGGACTTGTGCAAAAACGCACAGAAGTGTAGTATCAGCACAATCTGACCCCATGTGCTGGTAAGTGCCTGGCCTATCCCGGCGAAGTAGTGACAAGCCTAGGACCAGACACTCGCATAAACCTGTGCAGTTCTATATATATACATATGTACCACAAAATAACAGAAATACTGAGCAACACAAATAGCAAGAGGGGGAACATGCTAGGGGGAGCACAATCGAATATACACAATTCATCAGAAAGGTAAAAAAAATAGAGTGCAACAAACAGTTATCACAAAACAAGAATTGAATAGTTGCACGGCATCACCCTTCGTGCTTTTATTCTCATCCTCGCCAAAAAACAAATAAAAGTGCACGGCATCACCCTTCGTGATTTTACTCTCATCCTCACTAAATAAGCAAATAAAAGTGCACGACATCACCCTTCGTGCTTTTACTGTCGCCCTCACCAAATAAGCAAATAAAAGTTCATGGCATCACCCTTCGTGCTTTTACTCTCATCCTCACCAAATAAGCAAATAAAAGTGCACGGCATCACCCTTCATGCTTTTAATCTCATCTTCACATTATGGCACAGCATGATCCTTCGTGCATGATTTAATTAACAATGGCACGGAATGTTCCTTCGTGCATAAATAGTAAAACGTGGCACGGAATGATCCTTCATGCATAAATAGTAAACATGGCACGAAATGATCCTTCGTGCGAACATAATTAACAATGGCACGGAATGATCCATCGTGCAAATATAATTAAAAATGGCACGGCACCACCCTTCGTGCTTTATAACTCTTCCTCACCCAAAAAACAATCACAATCAATGGGCAAGAGGAATGAAATAAACAACAAGTACCATCCCAGCAAGGGAGTAACAACAGTCATAACAATATCCCAGCAAGGGAATAATAACAACAACACAACAAGGTCCCAGTAAGGGAACAATAACACAACTTTCACAACCCGGCAAGGGCTCAATAATATAACTTAGGAAAGTTCCACATTAACATATATCAACAAATGACTAATGGTCATGCTAGACTCCGGTGTATAGATGTTTTTCACCACGCCTATACACTGCACTCGATCATTTAGCAATTAGCAAGTTATTATACACTAATCCTATTCCCTCAAGCTATGATAGATCAAACAGTTACCTCGACGGCTTATAGTTCACTCAATCCTCAAGCAATGCCTTTTTTTTAGAATTTGACTCCAAATCAATCGTATCTATATACTATCTATTTAATATCATCAATTCTACTCAACAAACCAACCCAAATGCCTAATTAAAGTATTTTTAACATGCAGTCCAAAAATTGCAAAACCGACCCGGCACCGCTTAGTCAAAAAATCCCAAATATTACACCAACGGATTCCTTGTCTCTCCACGAGTCCGTACATATAAAGAACACTAAAATCGGAGTCCGTTTGACCCCTCAAATTGACCCCTAAAGGTCTCATAATTCCAGGCCCCAAAATCATATTTTTCTACTATTTTCATGAATTAAAGAATGGGATTGTGGTTTATAATCACCCATAAACAAGTTTTAATAATCCAATCACTTACCTTTGTGATACCCACTGATTTTTTCTCTTAAAGATCGCCTCAGAAGCTTCTTCCCTTTTAAAAATTGAAAAAAACTCGATCTGCTCATTATAGGTACATTGTTCACGCGTTTTACTACTCCCAATGGATTCCTTGTGAAATTCTAATGAATTTAAGGCTTTTGAATAACTCAATCTTACCTTATAATGAATGAGATATGTAGGTTTTAAGATTTGCAAATAGTGCTGGTTTTTAATACGCCGTCAGGGGCAATTATGTCATTAACCTAAAAATTTGAGCAACCTTAGTAAAATGGCCATAAAATCCTCATACGATGTTGAAATTCGATGATTCTTTTTGATACGGGTCCGTAATTACGATACGGACCCAATTCTTCATTCAAAACAGTAATCGGAGCTCATTTATTCAATATGATATCATTTATGCTTGAAGAAACGATGTCAAAGCATAAGAAAACAAGCATAATGCAACCCAAACATATCCGAGAAACGTCAAACGATGTCTATTTTCGACCAAACTTTACAAGAAGCGCTTAAACAATATATAAGACTTGTAACGGGTGTCAGAACCAAAATATGAGCCCGATACCATAGTCTTCCAATCAATTTTCATTTTAATTTCCCTTAATAATTTCAGAAAAACAATTTAACAGAAAAATCCATATATCGGGCTCTAGGCCTCGGAATTCGACTTCGGGCACATACCCGAGTCCTATATTTATCTACAGACATTTTGGGACAATCCAATATCGGGTCCGGGTTCGTTTACGAAAAATGTTGACCAAAGTCAACTATAGTCATATTAATATCAAAATTCTTCAAATTTTTCACAAAATTCACATATTTCCACATAAAAATTATCCGGCTACGCGCCCGGAATGTGCATGCAAATTGATACAATATAAAATGAGGTTTTCAAAGCCTCGGAAGCATGGAAGAGATGAGGAAAACAGGTGATGACCCTTTGGGTCGTCACATCCTCCACCTCCAAAACAATCGTTTGTCCTCGAACGGACAAGAGAAGGAAGTACTTGAGTCGGGGAACAAATGTGGGTAACGACTCCGCATATCAGACTCGGACTCCCAGGTCGATGTCTTAGGGGGTGACCTCTCCATTGAACATGCACAGAAGGAAAACTCATCGACCTCAACTATCGAACCTGCCGGTCTAGAATAACTATCAGCTCCTCCTCGTAAGATAGATCCTTGTCCAACTGGATAGTACTGAAGTCTAACACATGCGTAAAATCGTCGTGATACCTCCGAAGCATAGATACATGAAAAACTGGATGCACGGCTGATAAGATAGGTGGCAGAGAAAGTATATAAGCCACCTCTCCCACTCGATCCAGAATCTCAAATGGACCAATGTTCCAAGGGCTAAGCTTGCCTTTCTTTCCGAATCACATCACGCCCGTCATAGGCGACACCCATAGCAATACCCGCTCACCAACCATAAAATCTACATCTCGTATCTTACGATCTGCATACTCTTCTGTCTAGACTGAGCTGAACGCAACCTCCCCTAAATAGTCTTGACCTTATCTAAGGCCTCCTGAACTAAGTTTGTACCCAACAACCGAGCCTCTCCCAGCTCAAACAATCCGACTGGAGACACACATTGCCTACCATACAATGCCTTAAATGGAGCTATCTGAATGCTAGACTGCTAGCTGTTGTTGTAGGCGAACTCTGCTAATGGCAGGAACTGATCTCACGAGCCTCCAAAATCAATGACGTAAGCTCGGAGCATATCCTCTAAAATTTGAATAGTTTTCTCGGACTGACCATCCGTTTGAGTATGGAATGCTGTACTCAACTGACCTGGGTGTCTAACTCCTGATGGACTGCTCTCCAAAAGAGCGAGGTAAACTACGTACCCCAATCTGAGATAATAGATACCGGCACCCCATGAAGGCCAACAATCTCCCAAATGTAAATCTCCGCCAACCTCTCAGATGAGTATGAGATTGCTACTGGAATGAAATGTGCTGACTTGGTCATCCTATCAGTAGTAACCCAAATAGCATCGAATTTCTTCCGAGTCAACGGAAGTCCAGTAATGAAGTCCGTTGTAATCCACTCCCACTTCCACTCGTGAATCTCAATTCTTTGGAACACACCACCAGGCATCTAATGTTTATATTTGACCTACTTACAATTCAAACACCGCGCTACAACTGCCACAAATTCATTTCTCATTCTACGCCACCAATAATGTTATCGCAAATCCTGATACATCTTAAGTCATGATTTCTACCCTTTGGATGCAAGAAAAGTAAAGACCCCTCCCATACCCTTTTACTATAATCCCCGAGTTTAATAAAAGTTATAACAACCCAATTAATCAATTGAAATTAAAAATACATCAAAACTAATAGCTATATCCAAATAGCCTAATTCAATCTTAATGTCCATTAATATGTATTTAACCAAATCGAGATCCAGATCTCCAAAGACTTCTCATTGTCCAAGGTTTTTCAAAGTTCCAAGGAATCTCAGGGGTTCCAAGCATTGCTTACAGCTAGAATGCCATTATGAACAGTGAAGTGTGGAAAGGCCAGCTCTCAGGCATCCAAGTTCGGAGGGAGCTCAGGGGTCCCAAAGCATGGCTTGCAAGAGAGGGGCAGAACTTATAGCTAGAAGTAAGTGCAAAGTGAAAGGGGAATAAGGGGGGCCATGACAGGTGGTGGTCACACCTAGCCATAAAGTAGGTTGGCACACCCCTAACCACTTGTTTAGTTGAACAAGGTAGGAGCAGACTCTTTGAAGGTTAGACCAAAGTCTGGTTAGTGATTAGGACACTATCAGACCTAAGTCAAGGCTCAATCACATAATGGAAAAAAGGGGAAGTGGGAATTGGTTAAGTTAAGGAATTCAAAGAACCCAATTCAGGGCCATAGACAACAATAGTGTTACTATGGCTGGAATCACAACTCACATACAAATGGGAAAGGGGTTCACATAAGAGAAGTAGTAACAGAATTGCAGAAACATAGTGAAGAAAATACAATAAAACTTAGAAAGTTGTAAACATGTAGTGGGGGAGCATTATTAAATTAAGAAGAATATACCAGTTGCAAAGTGAAAGTAAATAGAACAGTAGAGCAATCACAGTAGGTAAGAAAAAATAGGAGAAAACTTAAATTTCAGCAGAACACTTGGAGGCTCGAAGAAAACTCAAGTTTGCTTCAGAAAACAAAAGTAGAAGTAGAGGGAAGAAGAGAGTAGAAAGAAAAGTGCCTAATACTATGATTGAGAGTGTAGCTTAGTGTTCAAAGCGTAGAGAGCTTGTTTTAAGAGCAGAAGTTATGTTCTCAAGTGCAAGAGGGTAGCCCCCTTTATAGTACAGAATACAAAAAAGAAAAACGTTAGAGAATTTTTTCGAAATCAATCACATAAGGTTTTCCTTTGGTTAAGGGATTTGTTTCAAACGGGCAAAACAATTAAGGAAAGGGTTTGATTTGAAAAATCTTTACAAAGTAGTATAACAGGGGTAAATGCACAAAAGATTATAAGAAAATAGTTCAGTAGTACACGGTTTGGACAAAACAAGGAAAGACAATTAATTAATAGCCAGTAAAATCAGGATTTGAGTCTTAGTATGAATGAACCCAACAAGGAAAGGTGAAGAGGGGCTTAATTTAAAGAAAATGATTTTACGCTCAATCAAACCTTAAGTAGTTCGGAATCAATCATAAGTTGGGCAAAAAGCTTTCTGAAAGAGAGGCTCTCATATATAAAGCACTCAAAAAGCACAAACAAAAGAACATCGTATAGAAAGATTTAGAGTCATAGAGAGAGGGTTCAGTAGTCTCCTTCAGAGACTTATGAGAAAACAAACAAAGAGAACACAGGGAACACAAATTGTTATTCTTATAAGTTCAGAAGAGAAGAGGGCGATATAAGCTTCAGAAAAAATAGCAGAAAAGCATGCTTAGAGTTTAAAACGAAAGTCCAGTAAAGGCAAACAAAGGTTAAAAGCTCAGTAAAATACAGTAAAGGAACGCATGCTTATAGAAATTAGTGGAAAGAAGAACATAATAGAGGTACATTCATAACACGGCAAATATAGAACACAAAAGAAAAACTCACACAAACATGGCATAGATAGATTCAGACGAAGAAAAGAAGACGAAGAGACATAAGTCATTTTGAGATTTTTAGAAACCCTAAATCAAAAACAAACTAATTAATTTTTTTTTTAGAAAATTGGGAAAAGGCTTAAAACGTTGAAGATAGAACAAATTCACCACAGATCAGGGCAAATAAAAGAAGAAGGATCCTCGAACATCTTTAGGGTTTCTCTGAAACCCTAGAAATGAGAAGGCTTGGAAGATAGTGCGGTCTGGAGCCGGAGAAGGCCATAGTTAGCCTCCTAAGCTTGACTACGTTGGAGCATGGCCGAAGAGGCCATAGAACCACATATATGTAGAGGATCTGAACGGACTCCCTCGAGGACAGACCTTAAAATCTCGAACATCCATGGCTTGGGGGTGAAGGAAGGTGAGTACAGGTCATCCATGGCCTGAGAAACTATGGACTCCGGTGTGATAATGATCGGAGAAGGGTTGGCGGCTGCTAGGGTTTCGAGTGTTTAAGAGCGTTTTGACGGAGATGAGGTTTCAGAGGCAGCTGTCTAAGGGAAATGAGAAGTTGGGGTAGGGGTAGGTAGAATTAAAAAGGAAAGAATCATTTGTGGTTGTTGATCAAAAGGATCAACAGCCTGGATTTAAAGGAACCACAGTTGGGTTTAGCAATTGGGTCAGGGGTCGGGTGAGAAATCAGATTGGGTCGTCTTGATTTGGGGTTAAATTGAAAGCCAATTGGGGCTAAAATATAAATATAGAGGCTACAATTGAAACGAAATGGGACTACATTTTAAATAGCCAGTTTTTCCTTTTTATTTTATAAAAATTGTGAACATAATTTTAAAAGTAAATTAAAGATGCTGAACCGATTAATAATACATATGTATTAATTACAAAATACTGAAACTAATTTTATAATTATAAAATACTATTAATCGTAATTGCGTTTATATGAAATTAACTTTAAAAATACCAAAACAATTTGTAAAAATATACAAAATTCACCTTAATTAGATTTTGGTTTAAATACAAGAATAGAGTAAGTTATTGACCAAACTGATAATTTTTTAAATAATTATTGGATTTTGTACTGTTAAAATAGACAATAAATTTATTTAAAAATTTCTTAAAAATTTGGGAATAATACTAAAATACTTGGGTATGCTTATATATGCATGTATATGTCATTTTGAAAGTATTTTGGGTATATAAAATACTTAGGGAAAATTGAGTATCAACAACTGCCCCTTTTTACCCGAGAAGGATGAAAGAGTTATCGGGTAAAGATATAATGGCAAAATTTGACAGGAAGTGGCGTTTTGAAAAGCATTTGACCGAGCTCTGGTTTCTGAGTTGCCTACATATCCCTGGTCTTACAGAAATCAGGCCGTATGTAGTTCAAGAACCATTGATGGAACATGTCGATGGAGATTTGAAAGGACGGACACGACGCTTGGGGGGAAGCAAGAAGTATTTTGAAGTTGATTGGCAGCGAGAACCGGAACGAGGTCGCTCCTGCTGAGATGGCCGCTGCTAGCCGGTACACCTGCAAATGAGCAATATAGGCATATATCGTGAAGATCAACCATGATGCAAGTTCCCATTGGACCATGAATCATGTCCTTGGACGATTAGGATGACATCCTCAGACTATGATGTCCTGGGCCATGAAGCGCAAAATTAAAGGATTCGTAGGCTATGAAATAATGTTCTTGGGCTATGATAATGGTGCATCCGAACCATGATGCCTTTGTATAATGATGTGCAGGATATAAAGTGGGGTCTTGGGGCCATGGCATGGTGTTCTCGGGCTATGAAGATGATGCCCTGAACGATGACGCCTTTGGATAGTTTTGCAATATTTTAGCCTATGACATGCAAGATTTGGCGGTATTTTAGCCAATGCAAAAGCGTAAATGGAAATATTTCAGCCGACGGAAATTCAAATAAAAATAGGCTATGTCTCAGCCAATGCAAAAAGTAAAATGGCGATGTTTTAGTCGACAGGTGATTTAAATGCAGTTCAATGATATTTTAGTCGATGGAGAATTTTAAATAATAGTTCGGTGATATTTCAGTTGATTTGCAAAACGTAAATGAAAGTGGCGATAATTCATCCATGCAAGTGTAAATGAAAGTCGTGATATTTCAGCCACGCAAGTGGAGGTAGATCTTGACCTCGGAAGGCAGAAAGGTAGCCTTATGAAGATGATGCATGACATAGATAACTCTTAGTCTTGAAAGGCAGAAAGGTAGCCTTATGCAATGTAGGAAATTCAAATAGAGATAACGCTTAGTCTCGGAAGGCAGAAAGGTTGTCTTATGCAATGCAAGAAATGCAGATGGAGACAACGCTTAGCCTCGAAAGGCAGAAAGGTAGCCTTATGCAATGCAAGAAATGCAGATAGAGACAACACTTAGCCTCGGAAGGTAGAAAGGTAGCCTTATGCAATGCAATAAATGTAGATGGAGACAAAGATTACTCTCAGAAAGCACAAAGGTAGACTTATGAAATGAAGGAAATGTAGATGAAGACAACGCACAGTATCAGAAGGCAGAAAGGTAGCCTTATGCAATGCAGGAAATGCAGATGGAGACAACGCTTAGTCTCGGAAGGCATAAAGGTAGCCTTATGCAATGCCAGAAATGTAGATGGAGTCAATGCTTAGTCTCGAAAGCCAAAAAGGTAGCCTTATGCAATGTGAGAAATGCGGATGGAGATAATTCTTAGTCTCAAAAGGCAGAAAGGTAGCCTTATGCAATGTATGAAATGCAGATCGTAATAAAGATTTTTAGCTGATTGCAGGTAAATAATTGTGATATTGCAGCTGTTGGGGAATATTGTATGCGAATAGGCGCGATGGCTCAATGTGATTGGGTAACCTGTTTAGTAACTTTGTGACTTGGGTGCCTGCATCCAAAGAAAGATTGTGAGTTTTGTAAAGGGGAAAGGTTAGTTCGTCTTCCCGTGGCTTCCGTCGTCGCGTATCTTTGGGGTAGAATTTGCTAAACAACAGCTGTCGTAGTTATGCATGATTTAACAAATATAACTTAAGTATAAAGTAGTTTTATTTTTCCGAACCAACGACTACAACATGGTTCAAAACATTGCAATTTCTCCCACTCCGGTATTTTGAGGGTCCTCCTCAAAATTCTTCCCCAATTTGCTGGGCTGGCACTTCCGACGGCTGCGCTAAATGAAAAAAAAAATCAACTTCAGAATTTTAAGGGTCATCCTCAAAATTCTGCCCCTAGTTTATTAAGGTGATATCCTTGGTGATGAGCGGCTGAAGACCAACTTCGGAATTTTGATGGTCCTTCTCAAAATTCTGCCCCAGTTCCAATAATAGGTGGAAATGAGATTTTATAAAATTGTGACCGAACCCGTAGGGCTTCCTAAGTATCCCCTTTTAAATAGGAATCAAGTCAGGCGTAGTTCAAATTACATCATAAACAAATCATAAGTGGTTACACATAGTATAGTTTCATTGCATCTGAGTTGATTGGCTTCGGCCAGACTTCTCCGTCCATTTCTGGAAGAATAAGGTCTCCTCTAGTTAGAATCTGGTGAACCATGTACGGACCTTTCCAATTGGGAGAGAATTTCCCCTTGGCTTCATCTTGATGTGGGAATATCTTCTTCAACATAAGCTGTGCCGGTGTGAACTTCCTTGGCTTAAATCTTTTTTGAAGGCTATGGACATTTTGTTCTGATACAACTGACCGTGGCAAACATTTTTCCATCTTTAAGGGATAAATTCTTGTAGCGACCTTTTACCTATTCTGCGTCATCCAACTCTGCTTCTTGTATGATCCTTAAGGAAGGAATTTCTACCTCGGTGAGAATGACTGTCTCTGTACCATAAACTAGCATGTAGGGAGTTGCCCCGGTCAATGTGCGGACCATGGTGCGGTATCTCAGCAAAGCAAATGATAACTTCTCATGCCATTCCCTATGGCTTTTGACCATCTTCCTCAGTATCTTCTTGATGATCTTGTTGGCTGCCTCTACAGCTCCATTCATCTGAGGCATATAGGCTGTAGATTTCTTGTGTTTGATCTTGAATACCTCACACATTTTTTTTCATCAAATCGTTGTTAAGATTTGAACCATTATAAGTGATTATTTATTCTGGATCACCGAATCGGCAACAACACGGTCATAGACGAAATCTGCCACAACTTTCTTAGTTATTGCCTCGTATGAAGTTACTTCAACCCATTTAGTAAAGTAATCAATCGCCACTAGGATAATTTGTGCCCGTTTGATGCTGCATGCTCGATAGGTTCGATAACATCCATTTACCAGGTGGCAAATGGCCACGGTAAACTAGTTGCAGTAAGCTCGTTTGGAGGCACCTTTATCATGTCTGCATGTATCTGACAATAATGGCACTTGCGAACGTACTGAATACAGTCTATTTCCATAGTCATCCAGAAATACCCTGCTCGAAGTATCTTCTTTCCTAAGACAAAACCATTCATGAGCGGCCCGCATGTCCCTGCGTGCACTTCGTCCAATATTACGGTTGCTTCTTTTGCTTTCACACACCTTAACGAACCCAAATCGGGAGTCCTCCTATATAGGATTCCCACTGTGAAAGAAGTTGTTGGATAATCTCTGAAGTGTGTGTTTTTTAGTAGCGTTGGCAAGTTCTGGATAATTTCCTGTTGTCAAGTACTCTTTGATATCGTGGAACAATGGTTTTCCATCCGCTTCTTCCTCAACGTGAGCACAATAAGTTGGTTGATCATAAATCTTTACTAGGATGGGATCAATGAAATTGGTGTCCGGATGTTGGATAATGGATGATGGAGTAGCCAATGCGTCAGCGAACTCGTTATGGACCCTAGGGACATGCTGAAATTCCGTCTCTGTGAACCTTTTCCTTAACTCCTATATGTGATGCAAATAGGGAAGTATCTTGGAGTTTTTGGTGGTCCATTATTCTCGAACTTTATGTATGAGCAGGTCTGAGTCCTCGATCACTAGCAACTCTTGAATGTTCTTATCAATGGCCATCTTGAGTCCTACGATGCAAGCTTGATATTCAGCCATATTGTTGTCACACCTCCTTTTTTCACCGCACATACATATAAATGTGCCGATGTTTAATACTACACCCCGAGAAGAGATATAATTAATAATCAGGGAAGGAGTTTTTCCACTTAAAGGACAGTCGGAACGGGATCAATTTATTTAATTATTCAGAGTCGCCACTTGGGAAAATAACGGTGTCCCAAGTCACCGGTTTAATCCCGAACCGAGGAAATTTATGACTCTGTATACAGTCTGCGAAACTAGAAACCTGGATAAGGAATTCTGTTAACCCGGGAGAAGGTGTTAGGCACTCCCGGATTCCGTGGTTCTAGCACGGTCGCTCAACTACTATTTTTGTTTTTATCTGATTTCTTTATATATTTTAATTATATGCTTTTAATGTTCCGCTTTTAATTTTAAGAAATAATTGCGACGTCACGAAAACACATTTCGAGTCACACCGCAACCAGTGCGCCTGTGACTTTAATGTATTTCAGTTTCGCCGAGAGTAAGATTTGGGTCACATAAATGCGCACCCGTATTTAGGAAAGTAATTTATTTACAAATCGTGCCTAAAGGTTCTATCGTCTTTATTAACTTTGGGAAAGACCGTGAAATTCACTAAACGGTCTTCCCGAGTCTAAGTTTTTACAATTAATTTGAGGGCCCCGCAATTGTATATTTTTTGTTTGGCGGGGCTCGTCTCATTATTTTATTTAAGGTCAAACCTAACATGACTATGATTTTCTATTTAATTGGTCTCTAACAATGGTCCTAGTCTATTTTTACAGGGGCTGCTTTAGTTGTATTTAAAGGAATGTTCAGAGCTTTGGGCCTCAAAATGAGCCCAATGCAAAAGAGATTAAATAAGCTGGCCTGGTAGCCCATGCGTGTGCGCATTTTTCTGGACAATTTCGTTCAGAGCAGATAACATGGACCAAATACATGTTTATGGTTTTATCAAATCGCCCATGTGTTGCTTTTCTTGTTCACTGCTTATCTAATTATGTAACTGTAAATTTGACAATGGAATTCAATTAATCGTATTAACAATAGTCCCTCCTCTAATTTCCAAACATGTCTTCCTAACTTTGCAAACTAAAATGAATCAATGCTTCAACTTATAATATTAAGCCTTAAACAAAACAAAAATCACTCACAATTCTCGATACATTCTTCACTAATAAGCTACTAACTTTTTATAAGTTTGAAACTAATGAACTACAACTGTACCAAAAGCCTATATTTAAACAAATTCCAATCATCATTCAACTGACGTGGCTGCAATTCTTTACTTCCTTAACACTTCTTCCTTTTACTATAAAATCTTGTTTCAATATAGATCTAAACAGTCAAACTTAAAAAAAACTTAAAAAAAACAGTATCAATTAAAACACTAGTTCAATCGACAGCCCAATATAAAAAAAAACGTCCAGTTAACAAATCCAGCAGAAATGCAATTTTCGACTGAAAATGTATCAGAAGCAACTTCTTCATTTCATTATTTAAGCTTGAAATACAATATGTACCTGAACAGCAATATGAGAGGAAGAGAGTCAGTGTTTATCATAGCAGTGCAATCAGAAGACAATCACAGGTTATCCAGAAGAATCCAGTGACTGGGAAATTGTATTGAACACCAAACAGGCACAACAACTAAACACCAACGATCAACAGCAAACCAACAGACCAGAGATAGATGCAAGAACCAGTACAAAATCTGGCCAACCCCCAATGAAACAGTAACAAGCACACTTAGGGAAGGATCACTTGAAAACCCCCCAACAAGATCAAATCACAAGTACAGATGAAAATAGGAGAACAACTGTTTTTCTGATTTTCAGGCACTCAACAAATGAATCTTAGAACTTTTAATGAAACCGTTATCACATATACTAACTGATTCTTAAACTCACAGCCTCTCCAATCTCCAAAAATCTCCTATTTCTCTCTCTGTTTGTATTCTTTTCAGTCTCCCTCTCTGTGTCCTAATCTGTATGTCCATTCTGTTTTTCAGATCTTTTCTTTTATAGACCAAGAAAAACCAACTTTATAACCCCTTTTTTCATTATTTTAAACCAAAACAGCCATGTTATTCCCTTCCCTTTTCTTTACACCTCTGCATCTCAGCTTTTTGGTTGTTCCCACATGTTATTTTTTGCTTTCCAGCTCCTAGGAGCATTATCACTAATTAAGCAACTGTATAAACCCATGTTCTTCTCTGAATTCCCCACTTAGAATTGTCTAATTAAACTAAGGACTGCAAGAGCTGGTGGTTTTAAAATTCTCAAATCCTAATCCTGATGGGGATACTAACAGCTATATCCAAATATCCCTCACTAACAACACAATATCACCCACTGCTTTTCAATCCGAGCAGTGGCTCGGATGTGTCTAGGTAATACTAATGACATTTTTGTCATACATGCTAACAGTCAATCTTACGATGACATTCGTTTAATCAATTACGACCTATATAATCGATAACGAATAATCGATATTCAACTATAGCCTACGGGCAGAATCAGGGGCAACAATCCGAATCAACTATTTTGACGACCTTAATTGAAACACACAATGTAATCACAACAACAACAATGAATCGAACATACAACAAAGAAATGATTTGACCAAATAAAAGGTCTTGATTTGAAGAAACGAAAACAGAGAAAACAACTAAAAAAATGGAATCGATAAACACTTATACTAAAAAAAATCAAAAAGAATAAGATGAAAATACCTTAAACCGTGAGGAAAATCAGAAATCGAACAGACTTGAGCTCGAAGGGACTTGAAATTGCCTTTTTTGAAGTCGAACAGATTTTAATTGAAATGTTTTCAAACGAAAACATTCCAATTAAAGTCTATTAACTTCAATTTCTTTTAATTCGGACAAAAATCCCTAGTTTTCGAATTCTAGGGTTCTTGAAGGCTCCATTTGGGGTTCGACTAATTCCGGTCAGATTCGAGCCGGCCCAATGATGGTGTGGAGGTTGGGAAGGTCATGGGAATGTTTGGTACGAATTTGGGGTTGATTGGTATAGGTTTTAGTTTGGCTCGAATCTTCAATCGAAGATTCGAGAGGTTCTGGATTGATTCGAACCAAACCATGCATGGATTCGAAGAGAGGGGTTTAAGGTGGTCGTGTGGTGTTATTTTGGTGGCCGGCGGCGTTGTTGCCGCCGGGTTTTGGGCGGTGGAGCAGGGCGGCGGCCGCTAGGGTTTCGGGGTCTTGGGAGTGAAGGAGAGATAGAGAGGTTATTTTGGGTGAAATGAAATGAGAATAGGGTTTTGGGGTCTTGGGTATTAAAAATCAAGATTCAATCTGAGCCGTTGGATGATTAGCATCCAACGGTCCCGATTGACGCATGAGTTGGAGCGGGGCGGGTATGGTAATGGGTTATGGATTAATTTGGTATGGGGCTTGGTATTGGGCATTGTTTTTGGGCTCAATTTTTCTTTTTTAAAACTAGCCCAGTCCGATTTCAACATCTTTTATTTCATTTTTTTTAATTTTCTTAAATCACTTCAAACTAAATTTAAAAATCCTAATCACATTATAAAACAACATTAACTTATCAAATGTATTAATTAGCGTCCAATAACAATTGAACAACATAATTAAATACCAAAAAATAAATTAAAATCACACAATTGGACAATAAATGGTAAAAAATGAAAAATACATTATTTTGTGATTTTTTTCATTGTCGTTAAATAAGCTTAACTATTTCTAAGTACGGAATTAATCCTAAAAGTATAAATGCAACATATTTTGTATTTTTATTTTAATTTAAACAAATAGACATGGACACACAAAAATGCAAATAATAAGAGAAAAATAACACAAAAATCACAAAAAATCACTCACAACACAAAACTATTTTATTTTGAATTTTTTGGGAGTAATTTTCATATAGGGCAAAAATCACGTGCTCACAATTGTTTGTGCAGGGGAATCTGAGCTTGGAGGATACTGGGTAATGCTGGCCGGTTTTTGAAGCCAGGACCGCTCCTACGCCAACTCCTTTGAAATTTGCGGCTCTGTCAAAAAACAACCTCAAACCATCGTAGGATTCTACAATATCATCTCCTACAAAGAACACTTCTTCATCAGGGAAATATATTTTCAGGGGTTCATATTGTCCATCAATATGGTTCTTAGCAAGGTGATCTGCTATGGCTTGACCCTTGACTGCCTTCTGAGTCGTGTAAACAATATCGAACTAACTCAACAAGACTTGCCATTTGGCAAGCTTGCCAGTGGGCATGGGTTTCTGAAAATTGTACTTCAGCGGGTCCATCCTGGATATGAGATAAGTGGTGTAGGGACAGAAATAAAGCCTCAATTTCTGAGCTACCCAAGTCAGAGCATAACAAGTGTGTTCTAGTAAGAAATATCGGGCCTCGTACGTGGTAAACTTCTTACTGAGATAGTAGATGGCATGCTTCTTTCTTCTCGTCTCATCATGTTGTCCCAGAACACAACCGAACGCTCCATCCAAAACTCCAAGATAAAGGAATAAGGGCCTCCCCTAGCTCGGGCGGAACCAAGACTGGTGGCATTGACAAGTACTCCTTGATTTTGTCAAAGGCATTCTGAAAATCGCCGGTCCATCTAGTAGCAGCGCCTTTCTTTAGCATTTTAAAGATGGGTTCACAAATGACTGTGGACTGGGCTATGAACCGGCTGATATAGTTGAGTCTTCCCAGGAAACTCATCACATTCTTCTTTTTCTTTGGCGGTGGCAGTTATTGAATGGTTTTGATCTTTGATGGGTCCAGTTCTATCCCTCGACGACTCACGATTAAACCCAGTAGTTTTCCTGTAGGAACACCAAATGCACACTTGGTGAGATTCAGTTTCAGATTGTACCTTCTCAGTCTGTTGAAGAACTTTCTCAAATCTTCCTTGTGATCAGTGGCTTTCCTAGATTTAATGATGACATCGTCCACATATACCTCGATCTCCTTGTGTATTATGTCATGAAATATAGTAGTCATGGATCTCATGTAGGTGGCGCCAGCATTCTTCAATCCAAATGGCATCATTTTGTAGAAATACATTCCCCATGGCATGATGAAAGCCATTTTCTCTGCGTCCTCCTCATCCATCTATATCTGATGATACCCAGTGAAACAAGCTACAAAAGACTAGCAACTCATCCCGGTAGTCGACACAGATTATGACCTTCTCTTTCTTCTTTGGTATTGGCACGATATTGGTTAACCATGTTGGATATTCCACCACCTTGACAACCTTGGCTTTGACTTTCTTAGTAACTCTTCTTTGATTTTCAAACTCATGTTGGGTTTGAATTTCCTAAGCTTCTATTTTATTGTCGGGCAAGTTGGGTCTGTTGGCTATTTGTGAGCTACGATGGACTTGCTGAGGCCGGTCATATAATCATATGACCAGGCAAATATGTCCTTATATTGTATCACAAATTCTCTATATTCCTCCTTTTCTGATGGCGACAAGTGAACACTGATGCGAGTTTCTCTGACATTCTCTATATCTCCCGAATTAATGACCTCAATTTCTTCCAGGTTGGACTTAGGTCTCTTCTCAAAATTCTCAACCTCTCTGACGACCTCTTCAGGTATCTCATCTTCTTCTGAATCTATGTTCTTTTGTTTCGTTGTTTCGTTGCAAGTCACAGTCATTGGTTCAACATCACGATAAGTAATTGTTTGAAACATCGGAGCTCTTTTTTCAAAATAAAAGACAATGCGGAAAGAAAATCAACTAGTAAAGTAAGCTAAAAATGAGATGCGTAGTGCTTTTGTTTAGCCTTGCTGCCCCAAAGCTTTACGGACCCTGACGGTCCTAATTGACCAGTTGTTGAGGCGGTCTTCTTTGCTTGTGGTGTGTATAGAAGGGCATTCCTCCCTCTCCTCCTCAAAAAGAACACAACAGTCCATATCATCATCCTCTAGGAACAAATTCTTTATGGCTACCAATGTTTCATCTTCTTCGGACCCATATATATTATTCGATGGCTGGAAGGTTTGATCCAGGCTAGGTATTGGAAACTCTAATGGATACTAGGGGCCGCGCCATGTTGGCGATCAGTTTTGGAATTCTTCCCAAGTATAGTCATCCCTAAGCCAAAAGTAGTGCCATGCCCTTTCAGTGTGATGGGCTCAGTGATCCCCTGGAGATTATTGCCGAGTCCCTTCCCAGGTTCGTACCACACCAATTTAGGATACTTTCAATCTTGTTGGCCCGCTACTTGTCTTTGTCTACAGCGTTGGCCCTTTCCACGTAGTGGTATGTCTCTCCGCCTATTCTCCTTCTTCCCCCGATCATTGGGATGGTATGGCGACTATATATGGGATTACTACCATCGCCATGAATGATCAATTCTTGGTGATTCCATTCGAACTTTACCGCTTGATACTGGGTCAATGCTACGGCTTCGGCAGCATGGATCCAGGGGAGTCCTAACAGCAGGTTATAGGATGCCGGGACGTCTATCACTTGCAATTCGACATCGAACCACGTTTGTCCCATTGGCAAGCACAAGCTGATTTCTCCAATAGTAGATCTTTGGGACCCATCAAAGGCTTTGACATTGATAGCCCTGTCTTTGATCTCGTGTAGGCCCTTTCCCAAAGTTATGAGAGTTACAAGTGGGCATATGTTGAGAATGGATCCTCCATCCAGCAGGACTCTGGTGATGAAATAATCTTCGCATTGCACAGTGATGTGTATTGCCTTGTTTTGACCCAAACCCTCTGGCGGCAATTAGTCTTTGTGGAAGGTTATTTTGTGGCTTTCCAGCACTTGCCCCATCATATTCGCCATCTCACCCCCGGTTATATTGTTGGCCACATAGTCTACACTCAGTATCTTCAGTAAGGTGCTTTTATGAGCATCTGAACTTTGTAGAAGAGCCAGGATAGATATATGTGTTGGTGTTTTGTCCAACTATACAACGACCGAGTTTTCCTTAGCCTGTATTTTCCTCCAAAAATCGTCGGGTCCTATCTCAATAGGACATCCCAACACTTGCTTACTGGATTCGGCCAGGTGCTCTGGGGTGTAAACCCTCACTGTTCTGGTCATTCCTTGTGCAGCAGTCATTTCTACTATCCTGGTCTTTCCTTGTCTCGTAGCTTCGGTAGTGTAATCCCATGGTACGACATTCGAGTGGAATGGTGCTAAGTCAGTCATTGCTACTGAAATAGGCACCCTTGGTGGTAACACAACAACTTTAAAGGGTGTAGTTGCCTTCGGAACCATAAATTCAACTTCGATCGGCCCAGACGCCCTTGCAGAAGGAGGCGCTTCAAATACAAGTGGTACAGAGATATTTACTTCGTCGTCCTTGGAGGACTGATTCTGCACAACAATTGGTTAAGGGTATCTGTTGGCTTCTTTGGTTCATCCCCTTCAGCAAGCAAACCTATCGATCCTTTGGGGTCTTAATCATCTTTGACCTCAATCATATGAATGTCTCCACCTTTGTGGCCAGGCAGGGGTTGTTGCGGACATTAGGAGCAGGCTCTTTTGCTACGATGACCTTGTTGTCGATCAGGGTCTGAATCTTATCTTTCAATAAACAGCACTCTTCAAGGGTGTGTCATTTCATGCCGGAGTGATACGCACAGGTCTTGTTGGGGTTGACCCACTATGAGGGATTTTCTAGAGGTTTGGCTGGGATGGGAGTGACATAACTGGCGCCTTTAAGTCTTTCATATAGTTGGTCGATTGGCTTAGCGATGGTTGTGTTTGTCTGGGAGGTTTTCGGTTAAACTTTGGTCTGGGCTTTGGAAAATTTTAGCGGGTAGGTGGTGACTAGTAGTGAGAGGGTTGACCGTTATAAGCTTGGTGAACATGTGGTGGTTGAGAGTATCTGGGTAAAGTGGGTTGATATGTGAGAGGTAGAGTGGACTGGTAACGGGAGGTGGATAGGAGGGTGCGGGTGCTTGGAAATTTGGGATAGGCTGATATGTAAATGGAGGTGATGGGTAGGTGTGGTATTTTTGTGGTGATTTTTCTCCCTGTGCGATCATCATGTCACTTACATCTTTCTTCTTGGACGCGCCACCAGTTTGTAAAGCTTTATTCGTGGCTTGCAATGCTTCAATATTTGTTACCATATAATTCTTGATGCCCTATTTGATTCTTTCTCCGATTTTGATGATATCAAAGAACTTTTGACCCTCGATCAGCATCAATCTTTTGTAATATTGGGGATCCTGAGCCCGGGAAAAGAACCTATTCATTTGCTCTTCTTCCAGGGCTAGCCTGACCTTTGCATCTTCTGACCTCCAACGAGTAGCGTACTCGCGGAATGTTTCAGTGGGATTATTCTTCTAATTTTGTATGTAGAACATATCCGGCGCGTTCTCCGTATTGAAATGGAATCTATCCATGAAGTCTAATGTCATGCCTACGCAACTCGTCCATCTCCTAGGGTCCTAACTGATATACCATGATAGTGCATCTCCCTTCAAGCTCCTCATGAAGAGTTTCATGCAGATTTTGTCGTCTCTTCTAACCCCCACTAACTTTTCACAATAGGTTTTTAAGTGGACTCTGGGATCTCCGGTTCCATCGAACATTTCGAACTTGGGAGGTTTGTACCCCTCTAGAAGTTCCACATCTGGCTAAATGCATAAGTCTTTATAGTTTAGCCCTTTAATGCTTTTGCTACCTTCGACACCCTAGATCCGGCTAGTTAACTTCTTGAGCTCAGTTGCTAAGTTCCTGATAAGGGAATCTTTGTCATCAGACTCATATGCATTCAAGATTGGCTGGGTGTAGTGAGGTACAATTTCCACAAAGATAGGAGTATTATGGAGGTGGTCGTTTGACGTGTTCGGTGGCTCGGGAATGAGCAATGGAGCATTGTTGCATGTGTAGCAGGTTTGAGCGTGAGGGGGTTTTATTTGTGGTTGCGAGGTGTTTTGTGGAGGTGCGGGGTTCTGGGTGTTAACATCAGGAGGAACAAGAGAGAATGATAGGCTTGCCAAGTTCTGAACTTGGTCCAAATCTTCCTAGAATTTCAGCAATTTTTGTTCAAGATGAGCAGCAGTTACCTTGGCAATTGGGGTACCATGAGAAGTTTCCTCCCTTTCAATCTCCTTTCTAGCACTTGTGTTTTCCATTCTTCCTTTGTTCTTGTTCCGGACAGGACTCGGAAGAGGAGGAGGTGGAGGGCCCTTGGATCTTGTAGAATATGCTTATGGTGCCAGAATGCACGAACTAACCTTTGGGGAGGGGAATAAAAAAAAGAAAAAAAAAGGTAACAAGTTAATGAGGGTTCTGAGGAAAAATGTTGCAGTATTTAAATACATTGTGCGAGAATATATATCGTATCCTAATTTTGGTCCCTCTTTGTGCTTGAGGTAGGCCTAGCAACAGATAGTTTTGGAGAACTTATAATGCTAAATGCCTTATTTATTGATAAAAATAAAACAAATCCAAAGACTCTATATAACAGAAATAAAATGTCACTATTGGCCATTAGCCTTATTACATCATTAAAAATAAAGAATAAGCGACTCCTAACTACTTGGTTCCAGAAGGACCTTCCCCAGATTTGACATCATTGTCTCCCTCGAACAGCTCCACCAACACGCGTAGTCCTAGCAGTAGTAGGCTCGAGCCAGATGTCCACCTGCATTTCCTTCAGCGTTTTGACAATCCTTGATCCTTTTGATGAACTTTCCTTCCATCTCTACTAGACCCCACTCCAAATACCCTAGCCAGTTGTTGGCGCTGATAGCCATTTCTTTCAACTCCTCGATCAATTTCTGAGGTATTTCCTGATGTTCACTTTCACACTCTCGGATTCTCTTGCGTAATTGATTATACTTAGCATGTGTTTTAGCATGCTCGTCAATAATTATGTGACCCCGAACAGATCTTGGCTGACCTATGCCATTTGTCCACTAACCAACATGAATAGTGCGGCACACAGCTGGCGTGATACATGTCTGACTCAATAGATTCTTTCTCCTAAACAATCTTGCAATGTCAAAAATATTGAGCTTGGCACCAGTGAGGGCTATCATCATCCTGGAAATTAGTCCTGAGGTGAATTGTCTTATCAACCCTTGGTATAATTTGTTTTCTTCCAGCTTGACTCATGGCTCGGAGAGGAATGTAAGGGTAAGTTCCCCTTAAACGAATCAGTTTGAGAAATGGTGCATCTTGGGACCGAACGATGAACTCATCCGTGTGGAACCACTCAAATCCATTGCACCTGGTCTTCTTTCAGATTTTCAAATAATTCCACCTATCCCCTGGCGTCATCTAGCTGTGCGAATATTCTAGGCATGTAATTCATATGTCTTGGCTAGTGGAAAGTGATATGATAATCCCAATCCCTACGTAAGATCGATTGTCGGTATTGCCCTTTCTAGAGGTGTTCCATGAGCCATAGCTGGAGTAACAAATTACAACCCTCAAAATGACTGCCTTGTTGTTGACAGTTCCTCAAGGCACGGTGTATCTCCGTGATGATCATGGGCACTATACTGAAAGTCTTCCCATCAATCCTTTCCATCAGAGTTTTGGTTACCATGGCTAGTCTAGCGGGAATCCTAGCCTTCTTCATAAGGAATACGATCATCCTCAAAAAGTAAAACATGAAGACAAAAACCCTTCTATGGACATGCCCCAATGAGGTGATAGCAAATTTGTTTGGATAGGTGTGGTATGACTTGCTATAGTCGTACCTCTCATATAGATAGGCTAACGGGATGTAGGAGTCTTGCAAACAGGTTAAGTCTGGGTTTTTCTTCAATCCTAGCATCTTAAGAAAGCCTCTTCCTTTGCGATTTTGTGGCATGAGCAAACCCGGAGTCTCTCAAGGAATCCCATCTACCCCATATCTCTTCAAGTAAAGGAGTCATTTCCAGATCACCAAAGCGGAACACGGATTTGTCGCTATCCTAGAACAACGTTGCAGCCTCTATGATTCTGTTGTTGGGTTGAATCCCTAGGAGGGAAGGCAGATTCACTAAGTATTTGCAGACAAGTGTTTGATCACTAAAATGGAGGACATTCCACCAACTCTGCAGCCTTGGGTGGATGTTGGTCACTATGCCAAATCTGGGGATCTTGTGCCTCATTTTCTGCAAAACAGAGTGTTAGGCCCTTACCCCCGCTAGACTCGAATATTAAATCAATATTAGCATAACAAGCACGTAAGTTCTCCAAATAAATGCATAGAACGTGAAGGCGTCTGTTTGGGTTTCAAGGAAACAAAGTGGACTTTGGACAAGCTTATCTTAATGAGTCATTATGTGGACAACATAACTGACTCGGCTAGTTTTGATCATGATACATGTACAGTTTGACGGAGTAAGGTTTCTATCTTGAAGTGCTAGACTAGTACCCTTGAGCGGACATCTCAAGAGGGAAAGGCAAGGAACCATCGACTACACTGTTGATCGACTGGTTTTTCCGCAAATAAGCCTTTGCCAAATTTAGGGGGTGATAGTGTTGGAAGTGCGCAACTACTCATTATAAGTGTTTCTATAGTATATTTTTGGCACGAGTGGAATATGATATTGAAAATGCAGTTTACAGGAATGAAACATACTTACATGTACATTCACGTTCATACAATAAATTTTATAATAATTGCTCAAAAGAATACAACAGTATTGATGGAAAGCAGTAAGTAAAGAAAAAAAAACAAAAGAAACAAGTCAGTTTCAAATAAAGATATTAAATAAAAGCAGTAAAGAAAGCAGTAAAGTCACATATAGCATGTAATGGTAAAGGCCTAAAGAATCCCCAGCAGAGTCGCCATGCTGTCGACTCCTCGTTTTATCCCTCGCGGGATCGGGTTCACGACATTCTGGGAAGATAACTCTATTCCCGTTTGGGAATTGGGTTTTTGGATTTTGGAGAGTCGCCACCTAATGATTATAGTGCATTAGGACACTTTTTTAGAAAAATTAAAGATGAAAAACAAGAGTTGGGTAAGGGCCTGAAATTATCTCGAGGGGAAGGTGTTAGGCACCCCTCAAGATCCACTAATGTGGTTCCTGGCCATGCTATTATTGTGACTTCAAATGGAAGCAAACTAATAAACAAGTAAACACTGCATATATGGGAAACGATTGCAAATACGAATATGAAAAGGATTTTAAAATGTTGAAATTTGGAAGATAACAATTTTTTATTTTTTTAAGAAGAGTAACACAATAAGGGAGATATCAAATAAATAATGCAAATAACTTAAAGAGATAAAGATAGAAGTTGGAAAAGATTTGGACATCTTTAAAAAAAATCTGAAGATAACAACTAATAAAGGGGAGGGGGTCCTAGGTTTATACATTACATGGATCATTCACACAACACGGGGTGTTGATTGTACGCATAGTGCAATCGTGTAATCAGCATCTCCATGTCTACCCTTCCCACCCCGTTAAGGTATTGAAATGCGAAATCATATCGTTTACCTATTGCATGTTATTACTCATCCCAAACTATCAGTCTCGGGGTATTAGGATTTCTAATCCTAAAAAGGGGAAGAAAGGGATGAGGCCTTTATGGAGTTTAAAGGACAAAATTCTTATCTACATTCAAAACAAGTAGCAAGTAAGAGAGGGGAACAAACAATCATACAGGGCTCAAATTAATCCCAGAAATCAAACAATCATTTAGTTTAGCATGACTTTATAGATACTAATTTGGTCTTAGATTAAAAGTTAAACAGCGAGTAGACTGGTTCAACAGATAAACTTAGACAAGAAGTCTGCATTAGGCCACTCGGATACAGTTGTCATGGACTGACCCAATTTATTAATTAGCTAACCCTCTTCTGTCTACGTATTGAAGTAAACTAGGCGATGGATCTATTAGTTTAGGAGAGATGTGAAAGAATTACCAAGAAGTTCAGAAAAAAGATGCAAGTTGATTTTCAGAAAAAAATAGTTATCAGTTTGACAAAAGAAAAAAATGCAAACGATGTTAGAAAATGATCACCAATTAATTTTGAAAATGCAGATTGATTGAAGGGTTCAACAAGGTGCAGATCAATTATTGAAGGGGGGGTTACCAATTTTAGCGTGTTTCAGAAAAGAAGTAGAAAATTACCAATTTTAATAGAGATAGATACGAGTTTCACAATTGGTTTTGTTTTAGAGGATAATGAGGTTATTAAAGACAAGGCTTCCTATTGGCATGCTTTCTATATGCTTGCTGATTTTAATATCCTTTGATGACATTATCAGGAATCTTATCTATATGCAGCTTTGTTATTAAGCCTATAACGATTGCCTAATGTCATCTGTATATGCCAAAATGCAAGCCTATAGACATGATCTCTATATGTGTAATTACAGAATATGAATGTTAAACCCTATAGACATGATTTCTAGGTGATTTTGGTAAAGTTGAGCGTTAAGTCCTATAGACATGATCTCTAGGTAATTGTTTCTTAGAAAATAAAGTCATAAGTCATGATTTCTATCCTTTGGATGCAAGAAAAGTAAAGACCCTTCCCACACCCTTTTACTAATTCTCGAGTTTCATGTAAGTTTTTACAACCCAATGAATCAACTGAAATTAAAAATACATCAAAACTAACAGGTATATCCAAACATCCTAATTCAATCTTAATGTCCATTAGTATGTATTTAACCAACTCCAGAATCCAGATCTCCAAAGCATTCTCATTGTCCAAGGTGTTTCAAAGTTCCAAGGAATCTCAGGGATTCTAGGAATTGCTTACACCCAAGATGTCATTATGAACAGTGTAGTATGGAAAGGCCAGCTCTCAGGCATCCAAGTTCAGAGGGGGATCAGGGTTCCCAAAGCATGGCTTGCAATAGAGAGGAAGAACTTATAGCAGGAGTAAGTGCAAAATGAAATGGGAATTGGGGGGCCATGATAGGTGGTGGTCATACCTAGCCATAAAGTAGGCTGGCACACCCCTAACCACTTGTTTAGTTGAACAAGCTAGGAGCAGACTTTTTGAAGGTCAGACCAAAGTCTAGATAGTGATTAGGACACTATCAGACCTAAGTCAAGGCTCAAACACATAATGGGGAAAATGGGAAGTGGGAATTGGTTGAGTTAAAGAGTTCAAAGAACCCAGTTCATGGCTATAGACAGTAATAGTGTTGCTATGGTTGGAATCACAACTCACAAACAAGGGAAAAGGGAAAGGGGTTCACATAAGAGAAGTAGTAATAGGATTGCAGAAACATAGTGAAGAAAACATAACAAAACTTAGAAAGTAAACAAGTAGTGGGGGAGCATTATTAAATTAAGAAGAACATACAAGTTGCAAAGTGATAGTAAACAGAACAGCATAGCAATCACAGCAACGTAAGAAAAACTAGGAGAAAACTTAAATTTCAGCAGAACACTTGGAGGCTCGAAGAAAACTCAAAGTTGCTTTAGAAAAGCAAGAGTAAAAGTAGAGGGAGGAAGAGTGTAGAAAGCAGAGTGCTTATAACTGTGATTGAGAGTGTAGCTTAGTGTTCAAAGCGTAGAGAGCTTGTTTTAAGATCAGAAGTTAAGTTCTCAAGTGCAAGACGGTAGCCCCTTTTATAGTGCAGAAAACAAATAAGAAAAAGGTAAGGGAATTGTTTTGAAATCAATTACATCATGTTTCCCTTTGGTTAAGGGATTTGATTCAAATAGGCAAAACAATTAAGGAGAGCGTTTAATTTGAAAAATCTTTCCAAAGTAGTATAACATGGGTAAATACACACAAGATTATATAATGAAATAGTTAAGTAGTACACGATTTGGGCAAAACATGGAAAGACAGTCAATCAATAGCCAGTAAAATCAGGATTTGTGTCTTAGTATGAATGAACCCAACCAGGAAAGGTGAAAAGGGGCTTAATTTAAAGAAAATCAATAACGCTCAATCAAACCTTAGAAAAAAAGAGTTCGGAATCAATCACAAGTTGGGC
The DNA here is from genome assembly GCA_032618575.1 of Nicotiana noctiflora. Classification (NCBI taxonomy): domain Eukaryota; kingdom Viridiplantae; phylum Streptophyta; class Magnoliopsida; order Solanales; family Solanaceae; genus Nicotiana; species Nicotiana noctiflora. The sequence goes on from JASVEL010006754.1 coordinate 181,746, forward strand.
AAAAACCTTTCTGAAAGAAAGGCTCTCATATATAAAGCATTAAAACAACACATACAAAAGAACATCGTATAGAAAAGATTTAGAGTCATAAAGAGAGGGTTATTTGTCCCCTTCAGAGACTTATGAGAAAACAAACAAAAAGAACACAGGGAACACAACTTGTTATTCCAATAAGTTCAAAAGAGAAGAGGTGATATAAGCTTTAGAAAAAATAGCAGAGAAAGCTTGTTTAGTGTTTAAAATGAAAGTCCAGTAAAGGAAAACAAAGGTTAAAAGCTTAGTAAAATACAGTAAAGGAACGCATGCTTGTATAAATTAGTGGAAAGAAGAACATAATAGAGGTACATTCATAACACGGCAAATATAAGAAAACAAAGAAAAAAATCATACAAACATGGCAGAGATAGATTCAGACAAAGAAAAGAAGACGAAGAGACAGAAGTCATTTTGAGATTTTCAAAAACCCTAAATTGAAAACAAACTGACTACATTTTTTACAGAAAAATGAGAAAAGGCTTAAAACGTTGCCGATTCACCACAGATCTAGGCAAATAAAAGAAGAAGGAACCTCGAACAGCTTTAGGGTTTCTCTGAAACCCTAGAAATGAGAAGGCTTGAAAGACAGTTCGGTTTGGAGGCGAAAATGGCCATAGCTAGCCTCCTAAAGCATGAATACGTCGGAGCAAGGTCAGAGAGGCCATAGAACCACATATCTGTAAAGGATCTGAGCGGACGCCCTCGAGGTCGGACCTTGAAATTTTGAACACTCATGGCTTGGGGGTGAAGGAAGGTGAGTACAGGTCGTCCATGGCCTGAGAAGCGATGGACTCCGGTGAGAAAATGGTCGGAGAAGGCTAGGCGGCTGCTAGGGTTTCGAGTGGTTGAGAGCGTTTTGAGGGAGAGGAGGTTTCAGAGGTGGATGTCTAAGGGAAATGAGGAGTTAGGGTTGGGGTAGGTAGAATTAAAAAGGAAAGAATCATTTATGGTCGTTGATCAAAAGGATCAATGGCCAACATTTAAAGGAACCCCGGGCGGGTTTAGCAATTGGATTAGGGGTCGGGTGAGAAATCAAATTGGGTCGACTTGATTTGAGGTTAAATTGAAAGCCAATTTGGGCTAAAATTAAAATGTAAATGAGGCTACAATTGAAACGAAATGGGACTACATTTTAAATAGCCAGTTTTTTCCTTTTATTTTATAAAAATAGTGAAAATAATTTTAAAGAAAATTAAAGATGCTGAACCAATTAATAATAAATATGTATTAATTAAAAAATAATGAAACTAATTTTACAATTATAAAACACTATTAATCGTAAAATAGACTACAATTGTATTTATATGCAATTAGCTTTAAAAATACCAAACAAATTTGTAAAACTATACAAAAATTATCTTAATTATATTTTGGTGTAAATATGAGAAAATAGTAAGTTATTAACCAAAATGATAATTTTGGAAATAATTATTGGATTTTGTACTGTTAAAATAGACAATAACTTGATTTAAAAAATCTTTAAAATTTGGAAATAATACTAAAATACTTGGGTATGCTTATATATGCATGTATATGTCATTTTAAAAGTATTTTGGATATATAAAATACTTAGGAAAAAATTGGGTATCAACAGTACATCTACCACAAGTTATTGATGAAATGGGAGCGGGTGGTACGCCTACCACATGTTATTGATGAAGTGGGAATGGGGTGGTACGCCTACCACAAATTATTGATGAATGGGAACGGGTGGTACGCCTACCACGAGATTTGATGAAATGGGAATGGGTGGTACGCCTACCACGGGAATATGAGACATGGGATCGGGTTACACGCGTGCAACGAGATATGTACTGATAGCGAATTCTGCTTTTATTTTCCTTATCCGTGTTAGAGTTAAATTCTTGATTTTCATTATTATTTCTCTCTTGAAATTCTGTATTATCTGCTATCCCCGAAGGTTCCCCACCCATTTAAAATATTTATTCTTGTGTAGTTTCCATTGTACATGTATAGAACTGCACATGTTTATTTGGATTTTGATCCTAGCCTCGTTACTGCCTCGCCGGGGTTAGGCCAGACACTTACCAACACATAGGGTCGGTTGTGCTGATACTACACTCTGAATTGTGTGAAGTTCTCGGAGCTTCTTTTGATCATCAGCGGTAGATCGCAAGTTATCCTTCAATCCACCGAGACTCTGAGGTTACCCTGCTCGCGTCCGCATGCCCGGCGTCTCCTCTATCCTTTATATTCCTATTTCATCTCTTCGTTTTTGAGACAGTGTGTCTTTATTTTAGACTTTGTATTTAGCATTCTTAGATCGTCTATGACACTGTGACACCAGGTTTTGGGTGATTAACACTTAAGTTGATGTAGTAGACACAAATTTCAGTTATTTTATCGTTGTCTTCCGCTTAAATTATTAATTTATGCTGTTATCGCTTTATTAATGCTAAAAAGAAGTAAATGGATACTGAAGTAAATAGTTAGGGATTGGCTTGCCTAGCTTCCGTTAGTATGCGTCATCACGACTCCGATGGAGGAAAATTTGGGTGGTGGCACTTTTTTACTAAGAGGGTGTTTGGATAAGCTTATAAGCTGGTCAAACTGGCTTATAAGTACTTTTTGGCTTATCTACGCATTTGGTAAAAATTAAAAGTGCTTATAAATTAAGTGCTTATAAGCTAAGAATAAGTCAAAAGTCATAAGTTGGTCTCCCCTAGCTTATGAAATTTTAGTTTAAAATCACTTTAGGTTTGACAACAATATTTACTATTCTTATCCGTGAAATACTTCTTTTTAAAACAAAACTCTTCGTATACCCAGCTATTCGGCTGCTTATTATTAATTTAAGCACTTTTATCCAAATACGTAAATGCTTATATTTTTAATCAGCTTCATCACTTAAAAGTGCTTTTTCAGCACCTAATCCGGTATCTGGTATTCACCTTGGGGCCAGACTAATCCAAATTCGTGCCGGAAAGGCCCATAGTTTGGGGGGGTGGGGGGGTAAAGCCCTCTCTAACAAAGACGGCTCCATACAGACTCGAACTTGAGACTTCTGTTTAAGGATAAAGGAATAATTACCAAGCAACCACAACCCTTGTTGGTCACATGAAACGGTTATTTATTCATATATTTAGCAATAACGGGACTTTTGATCCTTCCGTTAATTTCTGATTTTGACCAGGTGCAATAGTTGGATAAGCACATTTAGTGTTCAATTTAAGTAAAACATGTATATAAGACATGATATTTAAACTATTTCTAGAAGATTACAAATTTAACAAACATAACACACAAGTAACTGGATGATACAACGCTTAATAATTCATTAAATTTGCGAAGATTCATAAGTAGAGGGGTCAAAAGTGCACATATCGATTAACTGAAAGTTTAACTTGCTTAACTAAAATTCAGAATTATGATGACATTTGAGGGATTAAACGCGCAAATATCCTCATATTTCTATATTGTAAAAAGATAACATTTGAAAGAAAGTTTTTTTATTAATCAGAGAAAAAAATGGTTTATTCTAGAGGATCGTAACAACAAGATCACTCAATTACTTACAATATTTCGTCACGTATTTGATTGTCACTCTTAGCTGCTTGGAGAAGCAAACTCTAGGAGCTCTTCATCCTTCTCGAGTGCGGACATGTCTTGTTCCTTCATGTAGCTTAATACTTCCACTCCATCCCCACTTTTATTATCCATCAATAAAAACATGTTTTTAACTGGACCATTACTTGACATACTTACTTTTTCAGGCTTTCCCCATCCAAAGTCTACATTGTAAAACGGGAACTTATTGATGCTACTAAACCTGTAGATATCATAACAAGAATTATTGAAAAAACTATTCTTTGGTTCTTTAAATTGTTCAGTTGTTATAGGTAAAAGTTCATCTGTTTTAGCATTTTGGTATTTTTGTCGAAGTTCTTCTTTCGCTTCCCGTAGTTTACCAACTATTCTTGGCAGATCCGTTTCTTTTTCTTCAGTTGTTATTATAGAAAAGAAAGAACCAACATTTCCCATTAAATGTTTTGGCAATGGAGGTCGTAAGTTCATAGCATGGACAAGTGCGGATGGACAAATCGAACCTAAAGTCTTCTTTTTTGTAGCCATTGCACGTTGGTAAATGAATGCTGACACAATCTCAGTGGTGGTTGGATTTTGTACTTGTGAATTGTTAATAACCATAGCTCTCAACGCAGCTAATTTAGATGATGAGAAAGTAAAACTTTTGGATGAACATTCTTCTCCTTTTGGCACAATAACTTCATGTAGATTTATCATGTCTGTTGTTGGTGGATAAATAGTCGCAGCATTAAATTGAGGACTTTGTATATTTGAACTTGGATTACGTGCTATAGTAGCCCAATCATGAATAAAGTTGGCTATTGTATATCCATCTCCAACTTTGTGTGTCAAACATGCACTGACTGCTATTCCTCCACAATTGAAATAACTAAGTTGAACCACAGCAAGACTACCCTCATATGAATATGTACCAGGAACTCCTTTCGGATAGACTAAATCTTCTTTATCAGAATAAGGATCTTTGAGAATTTTAGACATTGGACAATCGATTTTTGCAGTGAAAAACTCGGCTCCGTCATCATTACAATCAACAGAGACATTTTCATTCAACTTTCCTGCAAATGGATAATAATGGGATAAAACTTTTGAAAGGGAATTTTCAAGATGTTCAGATATAACGTTACTTGGTTTATTTAACCATGTATTGCTCAATTTAGGGTAAAAAAAGGCGAATGGCACATAAATTCGACCAAGCATTTGATCAAGATAAGAGAGCTTGTGACAACGAAGTGAAGTTGGAGTAGGAAAATATGGTTTAATTATTTTTTTGCAAACTGATGATACAAGATTTGATGCACACATCTTCTTAAGATAGAAGTGATTGGAATATTGTATTTCATCAAGACAAATAAAAATTACAGTGTGCGTTTTAAATGAGGAAATGAACTTTATATATAGTTAGTCGAAGTTAATAAATGAGCTACGTGTATCATCCATAAATGTATAGTGAGCCGATTTCAATAAATGGAATGTTCATTTTATTAAATAGTACTTATTGGTTAATATCTAAAATAAATTATAAAGAAACTAATATAATATATCGAATTATACCAAAAGATAATTGGTGCATAAATACTTTTTTGTTCATATAGTTTGAGAGAACATTATAAAAGAAATTCATTATGTTGTCGATATGTATAACTTAATTTATATATAAAAGGATAAAATTAAAATTGATGACCGAAGCAAATATATTAATTAATCAGTAAAGAAATTACCATAATTTATGAACTTATTGACGTTGGGGTTTAGAATAAACGACCTTTCGATTTTTTTTTCCACTTTCATATTGAAAAAGTAAATAACCTCAATCGAATAACAAAAAAATATATTGTAACACTTTTCTTTATTCTAATTATTCATATAAGACAAAATACCTTAAAACATCCCTAAACTTGGCTCAGACTATTAATATTTTTTTCGAACTATGCTCGATTTTAATTATCCCCCTCAACTTAGATTTTTGAGAAATATTACCCCCCTAGATGCTGATGTGTAAAAAGTATGGGTGCACTGCTCCGTCCCGTGGATTTTCTGTATATGTGATAATTTTTTTGAAAAATAAAATATATTTTAACCATTTTAAGAATATTAATTTTCTATATAATGTTTTTGAATATAATTTATAATAAAACTTTGATATACCTACATTATTTAGCCTAAATATAATTATTTTTCCAAAAAGTTTATTTTAATTAATTTTTTTAGAATTTGACATGAAAATAAAGGTTTATACCTCACTGCTCAAGCCTTTAATTAGAGTCGCCCCTGATATATATATATATATATATATATATATATATATATATATATATATATATATATATATATATATAGGCGTAGGCAGATCGCCGAACTGCTTGCACATTAATTGGATAAAGTAATGATCTCCATTTTCCTACAGCTACATTTAGCCAGGCCTAACTCTTATAGGCTAACCGGAAAAAAGGTAATGATAACCATAGTGATCTACCGAATTGTTTTAAAGAAGGCATATTTTACTTATAAAGGATATAACATAAGTACTGTTATAAAATAATAATAAAAAGAATAACAATATTGCAGAGAAAGAGAGAGGTGATTCTTATTGAATTTTGGGATGAATTACATTGGAATAGAACCCTCTATATATAGGGAGAGAGTGACTTAGCCACCAAGTAATAAACCTTATAATCTGTCTAAATATGGACATTTACCATAAATAGAATTCTATTTATAGCACTCCTCAACAGATAATGTGTCTAGTTAAAACCTTAACTAAAAGAAAATCCAAAGGGAAAAATTTTTCTAGAAAAGGAAAAAGGGTGCACATATATAACAATACGCCTTTTGGTTGCCTCGTTAAAAACCTTGCAATGAAAACCTAGTGTGACAAAACCTTGTAAGGGAAAAAGAGTACAATGCGTATTAACTCTCCCTGATGAGAGCATCAATGCACATCCTTGAGCATTTGCATTCCAATCTTGTGCACCATCTTCAAAAGATCTTTGGTAGAAATTTGATGAAAAAACCAACCATATTAACTTGAATGAATATATTGCATCTTTAAATCATCATTCTTGATAGATATATAATGTATTCATATAATGTTGTGGATTGCCTCTTCAATTTCTCCATAAAGTCACGCAATCATATTATCATGCTTATAATTATAGCAAGATACATATATGCACAAATTGCGCTGAGGATGTGGTACTTCAAGATCAAGAATTGTATATGCTTCAACCAATTTAAATCCTTCAAGGATTGTCATATACGACATATGATAGACTTTAGATGCATATTAAGTTTTCATGTCATGCTATACATAGAAGATATTGAAAACCTATTGCACATATCATTGACTTTATACTTTCAAGTATTTGAACTACATGTTCAAAATTGCATGTCTTTCATATGAAACCAATTCTACTTAAATTGTTTCTCTGGACTTAAGATCCTTACATATATTTAGCGCTACAATCAATGTCGTCGACAAATATTTTATATCCGTTCCAACCTCCTTGTTTCCTTATGGACATAACATAGAGATCTCTTCATTCATATATTCAGGTACCTGAATCTCTCATGAGATTTTATAAAGTATTATGTCATGTAATCTTCTAGATCACTTGCCTCCTTTATTATGATCATTTTGATCATTTGCTCATCTTCTTTATCAAGAATTTTATTTGAAAACGATCTGTCTATACGCTTTAAGGGTACCATAGACTTTGTCCTTCTAGGACTTATTATAATATGAGCATTTGCAGTGAGAATATAGTTACTTTCTTTGGGTTAGCAAATGCGTCTGGTATGCGTTGCAATACATTGCAAATGAATTATCCTTCTATGAACTTTATGTTCATATTATCTTATTGAGGATCTAGATGTATAAACGATAATTCATTCCTCGTAACTTTTTCTCAACTATTTTCATGTCTTTCCCTCATGTTAGAAAAACTAACTTGTTTCCGGAAGTTTGAGAACTCATCTTTGTGTGTTATGGTGTTAATCAAAATATACACCGCACATCAATAATAATAATAAGATAGAATTATTTGGTTCTTGATCCTGAACCACTATGAGGGGAGAAAGTAATATATTTTCGTATATAATGTATATCAAAGTGATATATAACTTTGTTCTCATAAGCAATAGTTTAGCTATCAAGTGGAGGCGCTCAATAAATCATTTTTCTAAACTAATTGTGATGTAAAGCAACTTATCAAGAAGAACTATCTTGAATAAAAAATCTGAAAATTATGCTCTATATTAAATTATTGAGCAAGTTGACTCGCAAACATCAGGTTGCGGGTCAATAATAATTACACATGTAACCATCTCATAGATGTATCTTATGGGGTGTACATGGCAGGTGAATGAGCCCATATTCACCTTTGATATTTCCAGCATCCACAGGATTCAATCCCAATTTTAGTTGGTTTATTAATTAATGAGAACAAGCAATATAAGAGAATTCGTAAAGAACTTTCTTGTTCTTTTAATATTTACACATGTGAATTCTCTATTTTTTTTTTTTGCACATCATACTTAAATTGATATGGTTAAACCAATTATGCCAACTGAATAAATTATCAATATTGAAAACTTCATATTTACACCATGACGTGTGCAATTATCAATAAACTCTAAATTTGTTATGATATGGGTTTTTATATCAATAAACATCCATTTTATTGTGGTATTCTTTTATTTGTGTAGTACAAGCTGAAGAATAAAGCGGGTGACTTTTCATATACATATTACCCAGCTACAAGTTGTAGTAATCGAAGATATTAAATCTTTCCTTTATTTATTATCTCAATATAATCAATCGCTTTCACGAATACTTTCAAAAATGATTATATAAATGATTTTTTCCATCCAAGTAGTATAAAGAATTTTTTGCATATGGGTTTTCGGTCGGGTCGTTCCTCTTTAATTGGGTCAATATTTATTAGAGTGAATGTAAAAAATAGAAAATATGGGGTAAAATAATATTGTACTGGAAAGTTGAGTTTTTCAGTAATTATGACTTTTGTATGAGTGACTAGCAGTGGCAAAATGGTTAAAAGGTAAGAGTTATATCCACTAATATTACTCATTAAAAATGGGTTAGTGTATACCTGAAAAATACGAGTAACAATTAAATTTGATTTGTGGTTTTAAAGATATGTGATTAGATTCAATATCAATTAATAATCAATAAATACGAAGTAAAAGTGAAAGGAATAAGTGAATCAAACCAATATAACCCCGCAATAGTGGCCTCGACCTTAGTTACCTCGAGGTGGGTTTAGAGCAACAAGAACAATTAAGCAAGAGATGTAAAGTAAGAGCAGTAGAGCTAAAAGACAATTCTGATGAACTGTAGGCAAAAAGTAGAGAGTATATTCTTTTCTCAATGATTAGATGGCTCTTACAGATAATTGGGGTCCCCTTTACATAATAGAGGAACCCTAAATAGGGTATATTTCTATTTACAGTAAGAAATATTCTTGGTACAGGTGTCTAACCACCTAGTATAGAATCGTACAATCCTATTCCAGAATCGTACAATCCGATTCCAGAATTTGTGCCATAATTTTGGGGACGTGGCAGGAATCTAGATCATTCTATTGTAAATCCATAACGGTACTATTTCGGGGTCGAGCATACTCAACCTTAGTACTCCTCGTACTCCATCTATTGAGCATTGCACTCTGTCTTCAAGCTCGGATCTAATCTACCGGTCTCAAACTCGAACTTGCTCGGTCTTGGGCCTAGGATGAACCCTCAAGCCTATAAATAAGAGGCATATAATTTTGACCGTATATAGATAGTCCCCATGTTTCTTAAAGTAGGTCGATGAGAAAAAATAAGATCCTCGCTTTCTCGGAGTCTTTAACAATGATGTCATTTCTATGACGTAGGCGCTCGAAGTGACTAAAATGTCTCGTCGGTCAACTTCCCCAAAACATTAAATGCATGCCAGTACTAGTCGGCCACTAGCGCCACCAGACCTACGTTACCCTTCTATAAATATGAGGCTAATCCTTCGAGTAAAGAACTTTACTCTTTCATTACATATTTTCTGTTTTCTTCTCTTTATCTAATCATTTATTTCCACCACCTCTTTAAGCTTCAAAAAATGCCACCTTCTTGTAGAAATACCACATTGCAACACTGTCTGTATCGTTTAGCTTAAGATCATGGCTAAAACTTCCAAAACGGTTCCCAAAAAAAGATAAAGCGTCGACTTCTTGTACCTCTCAGCCGATCAAACCGGTGGTGTCGCCGACTCTTGAAGAAATCACCACCCGGCCCTTGCATAATTAAGAAGGATTTCAGTATAGAAAATCCCACCGATGTCCAAGTCCAATGCGATCAAGCATCTCGATATATTAGTCTGATATCGGAGAAGAACCTTGAAGCAATAAAGAAGGAATGTGGCTGGGGAGACGAAGTCTTGGTTTAGATCCCGAGCCCTAAGGAAAGAATTACTACCCACGTGGAGGGGTTTTTAAGTGCTTACACTAACCCTTTCACACTAGGTCCCCTCGATCCGGTGGTGACCGACTTCTGTAAAACATACGAAGTCACCCTAGGGCTAGATTTACCCCTTATTTTGGCACATTGTGAACATGCTGTGCTACTTTTCCGAGAAGGCCGAGGAGCTGGAGTTCACCCTCAACCACCTGATTCAATTATATCAGCCCCAACTGTTTCGATGGCTTGTCAAGCTGCAACATCGAACAACAAAAGCGTTCTTTGCTAGTGTTGACAAAACCAAAGATCAATGCTGAAAGAGCTGGTTCGTCAGAGTAAGGACTTCAGACGTTATCCCTGGGATAAATGTTGTTCCCGGAGAGATGGAACTTTAATCGTAAGTGGATTTCTTCTTCCATTCATATTCAGCTTTTATGTCTAACAATGCATTCATCCTTTATGTAGCCACTGTCTAGGCACCTCAAGCGGTCCTTGACCTCGAGGATTGGGTCCAAAAAGTAGTTGCAACCTCCTCCTACAATGAGCATAAATGGCGTGAATTATCAAGGGGCAAGTAGGAGGCCAAAGATCGTGGTAACTGTTCTTCCCAAGTTTCAGATATTTCTCATTTACTGGTGGCATCAACTTATTCACGTTTACATGTGCAGGCATCGGAGATGTATCTGAAATGAGGCCGGCTCTACCTGGAAAAGACTGCGCCCCCCAATCCCAAAATCAGGGAAAGATAATAAAAGAAAGAGGGCTTCAAATCCCGAAGACTCCTAAGACGACGTGGTACCTGCCCGGAAGCCATGGCGAAAACTCGTTCGTATGGACCTGGATTCAGCAATCCAATTCCTGGAGGATGAAGAGAACGATGGTGGAGAATTGACGCTGGTACCTCAAACTAGGAAACCAATCAAAGTCGTCAATGCCTCCAAACTTGATGTCTTGCTTTGATGAAAGGGCTCCGAATAGAGACTTGGAGAAATCCCTTGAGTTCCTCGAGGTCGATATCGTACCTCCTTCTTCAATAAATAAACCAAAGGGGACAAGTGCTTAGAGGGCTGAACTAGCCAAAGCGCCCCGAAGAGCTCACAGCCATGACAATGGATCATTCATTGTCTCTTCCAGCTCACTCCGAAGAGATAATAAAGGATTCACGGGCTTTGGAAACACCTCATCCGAGAAAGATCCTCGAAGAAAACCTTTTTTGGGATTGTTTCTTTGGGGTCAGCAATGTTGCTAACCTTAACAATGCATCCACTCTTTTCGAGGAGGCTCAATGCTTCTTTCTCAGGTAAATGTTAACCTTCATTGTTGTAACTTCCTTTTCCTTTCCTTTCCTTTGACTAACACATCTTTATCTCATGTATAGGACATCGCCAAGTTTAGAGCTAAGCTGAGCCAATGTGTGGCCGAGCTTAGGAGGGTTTCAGATGGGGAGAAAGCCCTGAGGCTCCTCTGTGGCCAGACGGATGAGAAGCTTAAGGACCTGCGAGTTAAGTTGGCCAAGGCTCGAAAAAATAAGACCTAGCTGGACGAGTAGGTAATTGTGATTTTAACAGAATGTGGTCTTATTGACCTTACTTTGAAGGCTAATATTTCGATGTCTCAGCTGCAGCAGAAGTTGGAGATGATTGGTAGCTTCGGAGCGAGGTTGATCAAGTTAAGGATGACTGCCATAGGTGGAAAAAGAACATGGATCAGCTTGTTTCCGATAAGGAAAATGTTACAGTCTGATTCTCCTCGGCCAAAACTCAACTTTGAGTATTAAAGTGAAGTGTCTGGCCTAGGCCAGGAAAATCGAGGAGTTAGAGGCGGAGCTTGCTAGAGCCCAGGCTGAAGCCGCACAAGCTAAAGTTGAGGTTGAGAAGACGAAGGCCACGGCTGACAAGACCACTGTCGTGTACTTAAATGACGATGCGGATGTCAAGCAGAGCTAAGGGAGGCCTCCGACAGGGAAAACAAAATAATGATTTGGCCAAGTGTCAAGCCTAGAGGGAGACTCTCGAGGCAATCCATGCCCGAGGGTTCGACCTTACTAAAGAGATAGCTGAAGCAAGGGCGAGAGAAACTGATGCTAGGTTTCTTGTCTTTTCTTATGACGAAGATGTTGTGAGCGGCTCCGAGGGCGGGGAAGGCAAGGAAGGTGTCCTCGAAGAAGAGGAGGCTCCCAAAGATAGAGCTGTCATGGGTGTGTTTCCTGAGGAAGCTGCTTCCGGTGACGTAACCCCAAATTAGACTAGGTTCTCTTTTTTCTTTTTTGTGTAAGGGCCCCTTATGGGCGTTGTAAATATACTTTTGTAAAACATCCTTTATGAATATAAAGAACCTTATTTCTCTTTCCTTAACTTGTGTTGAGTTTCATTTGCTCTCATTTGTGGAATATTTCGATGGTATAACTCAAATGATCAGTTTGAGTACCTAGTTTGGACCCAGAGCACAATAAACCCTTAGGTTTTTATTGATCACTATAATAATCCTCGAAATGAGTTTAAGCCGATTCGATGCGAGCTCGGATATCAGGACTCTTGAGTCTAAGTTGAGTGAGAGCAAGGTCTCATACTCTATATATTTTGGCCCTTAGGCTCTTTTAGATCGGCCTTTAGGATCTTTTAGGTCATCCCCTAGGCTCTTTAAATTGGGCCAGTTCAGACTCTAGGATGGATATATAATTTTTCTCTCTTTTCGACCAAAAAACTTAGTGAACATTTTAATCATGCCATAGCGTTTGTTTTTGTACCCATTAGGTTTTTCGGAGGTTCGATGAATTGGAACCTTATTAATAGTTTGTTTGTGTAAACATAATCGAATACCTCTTGATGTTTTTTCGAAGATTGATGTTATCGAAGCCTTCAGATTATTCGAGGGCTGAATCTATTGAAGTCCTTTCGAAGCTTGACGTTATCGAAGCCTTTAGATTATTCGATGGATGAATTTATTGAAGCCTTTTGTTTTTGCTGACGGTAGCCTGATTTATTCGATTTTTTTCAAAATGTTTGAACGCCTTTCATTTATGGCGGAAGTCGGACGTCTCTGAGCCGCATTATTTCAGTCTTAGCCTTTTATATGACCGTAGTCTTAAGTATGCCTATTGCCTTTTATATAGTTGTAGCCTTTAATATGGCTGTAGCCTTTAATTTGGTTGTAGCCGTGGGGTATGTCTCTTGGACTTGTTTCCCGATAACTTTTCAAACTTGTTTAAAAAGTTAGTCCCCGAGTATATTGGCCTTGGCCTTTGTTTCGAGGAGATGCCTCTTTGAGGTCTTATGAATTCGAGTTTTTGATGGCTCAGGCGAGTTGATTGTCAATGATAATCCTCGAGTATCTCGGAGTTACATTCGTGCTTTGTCCCTTGAGTCGTTTCACGTAAGATTATAAGTGTAGAGCTTGTATAATAGTAGACTTCTTTGACACACAAAGTATTTTTGATATAAATAGGAAGCTTCTTCAAATAATTGATACATGTGTACATGTTGTCGTCGAGGCTTGATTATTCTATACGGACACGGCTCATCTGACCATTTGGCCCATTATAAAATTTTCCTATCGAGGTCCTCTTAGGCGTGAAATATGTTACCCAAAAATATGACCTACGGGGGTGATGCCCCCTAGTATTCGAGGTTGATTGAAAATAAGCCTTAGATACTGTTGAGTCCTCCTTAGGTAGCATATAGTTGTTGCTTCATTAAAAACCTTGTCGGTAAAGCCCATTTGGGAAAAAATCCGATCTAAGGGAAGAAGAGTGCAACTCATGCTTTAAAACCTAAGGCCTTCGGGCAAAAAAGGTGTCTTTGATGGTTCAATTTTAAATCTGTAATGAGTTAGTTTTAAACTCAAATAGACAAAAGGATAAAGCCATACCTTAGCAGTAGTACCGTTTGAGAAATGATACGTTCCAATTGTTTGGTAGTCATTGACTTTCCATCGTGCTAAGTTTGTAGGATCCTTTGCCGACAGCCCCGAGGACTCGGTACGATCCTTCCCAATTTGAGCCTAGCATCCATTCATTTAGGTCTCGAATACTAAGGGTAACTTTCCATAGAATTAAGTTCCCGGTTCTAAAGTGTCTGAGGTTGGTTCTTCTATTGTAGTATCTTTTGATCCTTTGCTTTTGCGTGCCCATTCAAACAAGTGCTGCTTCTCATTTTTCACCTAGTAGCTCGAGGCTAGCATTCATGACTTCGTGATTTGACTCTTTCGATGCATGTTGAATCCTAGCGCTGGGTTCTTTGATTTTGACAAAGATGGGGGCCTTGGAGCCATAAACTAAAGATTACGGGTAGCCCCCATGCTAGACTTTGATGATGTTCGATATGCCCATAGAACCTCGAGTAGAACTTCTCTCCCTTTACCCTTTGCGTCGTCCAACCTCTTCTGTAGGTTTTCAAGTCAGGTTTTATTTGTAGACTCGTCCTGTCCATTTCCAGTTGGATGGTATGGTGTCGATAAAATCCTCTTTATTTTGTAGGCCTTGAGGAACTCCGTCACCTTGTTGCCAATGAATTATTTTCCATTGTCACATACAATCTCAGCAGGTATCCCAAACTAGCATATGATATGATCTCGAATGAAGTCAATAACTTCTTTTGCTTTGACCTTCTCGAAGGCCTATGCTTTCATCCACTTAGAAAAATAATTAGTCATAAACAAAATAAATCTAGCTTTACCTGGGGCCATTGGTAGAGGGCCGTCTATATCCATTCCCCATTTCATGAAAGGCCATGGAGATAAGACCGAGTGGAGTTGTTCTACGGGCTGATGGATTATCGGTGCAAATCGTCGACACTTAACATATTTTTTGACAAATCCCTTAGTACCTTTTTCCATGTTATCCCAGAAGTAACCTGCTTTGATAATTTTGCGAACCAAAGACTCAACGTCGAAGTGATTCCTACTAGTGCCTTCATGGATTTCTCAAAGAACATAATTGGTGTTCTCTGGCCCCAAACATACCGCCTATGGCCCATCGAACGTTCTCCTATACCATGTTCCATCTTCATCTAATGCAAACCTAGCAACCTTGGCTCGTAGGGCCCTCAATTCTTTATGGTCCGATGGGAGTTTTCCACTTGTCAAATAGTCGATATACTTATTCCTCCAGTCCCACATTAATCTTGTTGAATTTATCTTGGCATGACCCTCTTCAACCACAAACCTTGATAATTTGACGACAGTCCCTAGGCAAATGTCATCTTCTTCGGCCGAGGATCATAGATTAGCAAGTGCGTCTGCCACACTATTTTGTTCTCGAGGCACGTGATTCAATTTCCACTCCTTGAAGTGGTATAAAGTTACCTGTAGCTTATCTATGTACGGCTGCATTATATCCTCTCGAATCTCAAAACTTTAATTTACTTGGTTTACCACCAATAGAGAATCGCACTTGGCCTCGATGACTTTTGATCCCAAGCCTTTAGCTTGCTTGAGACCTGCAATCATGGCCTCATACTCGGCCTCATTGTTAGTTAATCTTGGAGTTTTGATAGATTGCTGAATGGTATCACCCGTGGGTGACTTCAAGACAATGCCAAGACAGGACCCTTTCACATTTGAGGC
Organism: Nicotiana noctiflora; assembly: GCA_032618575.1. Lineage (NCBI taxonomy): Eukaryota > Viridiplantae > Streptophyta > Magnoliopsida > Solanales > Solanaceae > Nicotiana > Nicotiana noctiflora. Next base: position 197,361 of record JASVEL010006754.1, read on the forward strand.
ACCGTCTATGAAAAGGGTCCATACCCCCGTTGTTGTACCCGAACTTAGCAGGAGTTATTTCTCCACTTTGGGTATGAGGGTCAGCATAAAATCTTCCACAAAATCAGCTAGGATTTGGGACTTGATAGTTGTTCGGGGTTGATACTCGATATCATACCCGCTAAGCTTGATGGCCCATTTGCCCAATCAGACTGATAGCTCGTTCTTATGCAAAACATTTTGAAGGGGTTAAGTAGTTAATACACATATAGGATGACATTGAAAATATGATTTTAGCTTTAGAGATGTGATTATTATTGCAAGTGCTAATTTTTCCAAGTGAGGGTACCAAGTTTCAGCATCCCCTAGAGTTCGGCTTTCGTAATAAATAAGAAATTGCATACCTTGCTCTTGTCAAACTAGTACACCACTTACCGCTATCTCTGACACATCCAAATATAGGTAAATCTTTTTGTCTACCTTCGAGATATGAAGCAAAGGTGGGCTCGATAAGTATCACTTTAGTTCCTTTAGGGATTGTTGACATTTCAGGATCCATAAAAAATCCTTTTTCCTTTTGAGCAAGGAGAACAAATGGTGACTTTGATCAGACAACATCAAAATGAATCGACTGAAAGCATTTATTTGTCCTATTAGCCTTTGCACACGCTTCACGCTATCCACGATCATGATATCCTCGATGTCCTTGATCTTATTAGGGTCAATCTTGATACCATAATTCAACACCATGAAGCCGAGGAACTTACCCGAGCCAACTCGAAAGGCACAATTGTCCGGGTTAAGCTTCATGTTGTATTTCCTCAACATTTTAAATATTTCCTGCAAATGAGCTAGTGGTCCTCTGTGCATGGACTTAACCAACATATCATTAATATAAACATCCATTATTTTACCTATTTGTTCTTCGAATGTTTTGCTGACTAGGCGTTGGTATGTAGCTTCTGCATTTTTTAGCCCGAAGAGCATTACGTTGCAACAATAAGTTCCAAATTTGGCAATAAATGAAGTATTTTCCTGGTCCTCTAGGTTCATCTGAATTTGATTGTACACGGAGTAGGCATCAAGAAAATTTAAGGTCTTGTGGCCAGCTGTGACATCAATCATTCGATCGATGTTTGGCAATGGTAAAAAATCTTTTGGACATGCTTTGTTCAAGTCCTTATATTCTACACACATTCTAAGCTTGTTTCCTTTTGAGTAACTTCAACTATGTTGGTTAACCATTCGAGGTACTTTACCTCCCGAATGGATCTTATTTTAAGAAGTTTGGTTACCTCGTCTTTTATGAAATCATGCTTTACCTCGGACTAAGGCCTCATTTTTTGCATGACCAGTTTGAACCTAAGATAGTGTGTTCAGCCGATGCGTGGTGATTTTTGATGGAATCCCTGGTATATCTAAATGGGACCAACCAAAGCAATTTATATTATCAATAAGAAATTAAATGAGTTTTTTCCTTAGTTCGGGGGTAAATCGTGTCCCCTGGTATACCTTTTTCTCGGGCATCTATTCGATCAAAATGACCTACTCCAGCTCCTCGATAGTTGATTTGGTTTCATCAGATTCTTTGGAAACAAGAAAGGTACGAAGATTAAGGAAATCCTTATCTTCGTCTTTATTACTTGTGGCTCCGACTCCATCGAGGCTGGAGGCGATGATTACTATTTGGCCACCTGTTTACCTTTTATGCCCAATTTCTCCGAGGTCAAAGGCTATGATATTGGCACCACTTCCTCGATTGCAAACATCTCTTTTGCAGCATGTTGCTCTCTGTAGACTGTTTTCACTCCTTCCTCTGTTGGAAACTTCATCATTTGGTGAAGATTTGAATGTACTGCCCTCATGTTGTGTATCCATGGACTCCCGATGAGTGCATTATACCTCATGTTACCTTCGATGACATGGAATCTAGTGTCTTGTATGGTCCCGGCTATGTTTATTAGCAAGATAATCTCTCCCTTTGTTATTTCGCTTGCCATGTTAAAGCCATTTATGACTCAGGATGAAGGTACAATCTGATCTTGTAGGCCAAGTTATTCTACGACCCTCGATCTGATTATGTTTGTTGAGCTATCTAGATCCACTAAAACACGTTTAACTTGGATTTTATTTAAAAGGATATTTATTACCAGGGCATTATTGTGAGGTTGAGATATTCCTTCTACTTCCTTGTCACGAAATGATAAGACGTCCTCGAGCACATAACTCCAAGTCTGTTTTTGTCTTGTGATTGATACTTTGGTGCATTTGGATACAAGTCGTTGAGGAATATCGAATCTTCCAATGATCATGTGGATTACATGTTGTGGTTATGCTTTCTCATTTTTCCTTGCATCTCTCTCCCTGAAGTGATTCTTAGCCAGATCACTTAGGAATTCTCGAAGGTGGCCCTTGTTGAACAACCGAGCCACTTCTTTCCTTAGTTGTCTGCAATTTTCTGTTCTATGACCATGTGTGCCATGATACATGCACATCAAGTTCGGGTTCCTTTGAGAAGGATCGGTCTGTATAGGCTTGGGCCACTTGGTATCTTTGATTCTTCCAGTATGACACAATTCATGATGTATCTACACTGAAATTGTACTCCAATAATCGAGATGCCTCTGTGGGATTGGTAGGCTTATAGAATCCGCTTTTACTCATAAATCCCCGAGAACTTTGACCTCGATCGTCTTTTTGATTTCGAGGAGCATTCTGACCCTGAATTATTATTCTTTCGATTGACATACGATTGATATTATTCCCTGTTCGTATCCATCAGGGGCTTGGCGCGAACTAGTTAGAATGAACTGAACCTGAGGGGGCTCCCAAATTATCATCCCCAACCCTAATTTTTGATTGATAACATTCGAGCACATCTGACCACATCATAGCTGGATACTCGATCAAGTTCTTCTTTAATTGTTAAGATGCAATCGAGGTCCTTTCATTCAAACTCTGCATAAAAGCTTGCACTGCCCAATCATCGGAGGCTGGTGGTAGTTCCATTTTTTCCATCTGAAACCAGTACACAAACTCCCTCAACATCTCGTCAATCCTTTGTTTTATCTTGAAGACATCCAATTTTCTTGTGGAAACCTTTATGGCCTCGGAGTGTGCTTTCACGAAAGCATCTGCTAACATAGCAAATGAGTCAATAGAGTTTGGAGATAAGTTGTGATACCAAATCATGGCTCCTTTCGACAATGTTTCTCCAAACTTTTCAACAAGATTGACTCTATCTCATCGTCATTCAAATCATTTCCTTTGATTCCACAAGTGTATGAAGTAATATGCTCGTTGGGGTCGATTGTTCCATTATATTTAGGTATATCGGGCATGTGAAACTTCTTAGGAATAGGCATAAGAGTCGCACTTTGAGGGAATGGTTTTTGTATGAATTTTTTGGCATCTAATCCTTTCAAAACTGGAGGTGCCCTCGGTATTTGTCTACACGAGAGTTATAGGTCTCCACATTTTTGTCGTTGCCTTTAATTTTCTTTTCCCTGGATCCGATCCTCTTAGTAAGCTCTTCGAGCATTTTCATAATCGTGGGGTCAGTCTCTGAGCCGCTTTCATCTGGTCTTTCTAGCGCCAGTTCAGTACGTTGAGAGTTTACTAGTTCAGTAGTATTTGGAGTTTTATTATGACTCTGAAGTTGAGCGATGGCGATTTGCTGAGCCTACATCATCTCAAATATCACTTGGAGGTTGACTCCACCATCTCCTATTCCTGGTGTTCTTTAGTCCCCTGGTAAGGCTTCCCTACATACACTCCATTCGGGGTCTACGCCTAAGTTGGTGTTTAGAGCAATGTGTGAACTGACATCAACTGGTTCCATGTTTGGCACTTCCCCAGGGTTTACTGGTAGTACATCGACCCCTATATTGTTGTTTTCACCAATATCTTCATTGTCATGAACAGGCGAGCTAGACATGTTTCAGCTTGAGAATAGAAAATACTTGACAAGAGAAAGTGTAAAGATAATGGTAATGAGAATCAGTAAAGAACAATCACTATTATCTTTGGCCTTACGGTTGGTGCCAAACTGTTAACCTCAAAAATACGAGTAACAATTAAATTTTATTTATGCTTTTAAAGTTACGTGATTAGATTCAATACCAGTTAATAACCAAGAAATACGAAGTAAAACTGAAAGGGATAAGTGGATCAAACCAATATAACCCTGCAACAGTGACCTCGGGGTGGGTTCAGAGAAACTAGAACAATTAAGCAAAAGAAGTAAAGTAAGAGCAGTAGAGCTAAAAGACAATTCTAATGAACTGTAGGCAAAAACTAGAGAGTATATTCTTTTCGCAATAATTAGATGGCTCTTACAAATGATTAGGGTCGCCTTTATATAATATGAGAACCCTAAATAAGGTATATTTCCATTACTAATAAGGAATAGTCTTGGTACAAATGTCTAACCGCCTTGTATATAATCATACAATCCTATTCCGGGATTTGCGCTATGATTTTGGGGACGTGGCAGGAATCTAGCTCATTCTGTTGTAAATCCATAACGGCACTATTTCAGGGTCGAGCATACTCAGCCTTGGTACTCCTCGTACTCCTATCTCATGATCACTCTGTCTTCGAGCTCGAATCTAATCCACCAGGCTCGAACTCGAACTTGCCCGATCTTGGGTCTAGGATGGACCCTCGAGCTTCTAAATCGGAGGCACTTAGTCTCTTAAGTTAGCCTTTTAGTTGGAAAAGTCAATAGAAAATTAACTTGTGAGTAAACGATCTTGGAATTTAGTTTTTATGATTCATATAGCTTCGTGAGGTGATTTGGGACTTAGTAGCGTGATCGGAATGTGTTTTGGAGGTCTGGGGTAGATTTAGGCTTGAATTGGCGAAATTAAATTTTTTGGTGTTTTCGGTTGGTAGTGGAAATATTGATATAGAGGCCGGAATGGAATTCCGAAAGTTGGAGTAGGTCTGTTGTGTCATTTGACACGCATGTGCAAAATTTCAGGTCATTCGAGCAAAATTTGGAAGTTTTGGAATTTTGTAGGCTTGAACCTGATGATGATTTGATGTTTCCATATTGTTTTGAGTGTTCCAAAGATTGGAACAAGTTTGAATGATGTTATGGGATATGTTGGCATGTTTGGTTGAGGCCCTGAGGGCCTCGGGTGAGTTTCGGGTGGTTAAATGGATTAAATTCTTGTTTTGAAAGTTGCAGATTTTTCCTTCAATTGTGTTGCAGAAGTTTCTTCTTTGCGATCGCGTGAGGAGGCTCGTAATTGCGTAGAGTAGTTATAGAGGCAGTCCAGGTTGTTCTTCGCGCTCACACATTAGGAGCTGCGATCGCAGGATTTGTTTAGGTAAAGCATCACAAATGTATGGGTTGGGTCGTGTTCCGTAAGGTCACTGGAATAAAGTTTGGGCCATGCGTTTGTTCATCGCGAACGCGGTTAGTGGTCCGCAATCGCGTAGGAGTGAGGCGCAGAGCATGGAATTCGTGTGGAGAGGGACGCGTTCATGTAGAGTTATTTCAGGATCCAGCGAAGTTGTTCTTCGCGATCGTGAGGTTCTTTCGGCAATCACGATTAAGAAATTTAAATCCCCAAGCAGAATGTTTAAATAGACATCTTAGCGAATTTTACACCATTTCTCACTATTGTTGGCCGAGTTTGAAGCTTTTTGAGAGGGAATGAAGAGGGAATTGAAGGGAAACACGTGGAGGTAAGATTTATGAACTCAATACTCGATTCCATGGCATTATTTTACAGATTAGGCTTGAAATTAATGGAAAATAAGGATTAAATTTGGGGAATTAGGGCTTGATGTAGGAGAGTGTAAATTGGGAATTTGAGAGGCTATTTGGGGTCCGATTTTCATGTTCTTGATATGTATAGACTCGTGGGAGGATAAGGATTCTACTAATATGATTTTTATCAAAATCCAAGATGTAATCCCTAGGGTCGAGTTTGACCAATTTTGGGATTTGAGTATATTTGGTTATTTTGCGTGGGCTTTGTTCATTTAGCCTATTTTGATGTTATAGTTTTGATTTGGATAGATTCGGGGCGAGTTGAGGCCGATTCGAGAGGCAAAGGCATCGCGGGCTAGAGTTTGAATCGGATCGAGGTAAGTAATAATTGTAACTGTTGTCCTAAGGGTATAAAATCTCGGATTTCACATCGTTGTGCTATTTTGAGGTAACGCACACGCTAGATGACGAGTGTGGGGTTGTGCACCATTGGGGATTATCACTTGATCCATCTCGAACGACAATTAAGTCACATATTTAATTGGAATTTTTTTGATATTATTATATTTTTGAAAGTATTACTATGTTTGGGGCCTTGTCTCAATAGTTTGAACCCTTAGGGTCTTTTTACTACTGTTTCCTCACTGTTTTGATGATATTTACACTTAGTCATGCTATACTTTCACTGATTTCATAACTCGGATTTTATTTACTCATTTTGTGTTAGCATTTGTTCAGACTATGTTTTCCTTTCTTATTTCAAGACGAGTTGTAGTTTCTCATGACTGGTGACACCCCGATGTCGGGCTGTGTTATGTTCCCACACTATTTATTTCTACTTATTTTATGGGATTTTAGCTAATAAATGGTTTTAAATGACCTATTATAAATGTTTGGTTGGTTTTGGAGTTTGTGTCAGCTGGCCTAGTTTCACAATATGCGCCATCACGGCCGAGTCTGTTTTAGGGTCGTGACAAGTTGGTATCAGAGCCTAGGTTACATAGGTCTCACGAGTCATGAGCAGGTTAGTAGAGTCTCGTGGATCGGTACGGAGACGTGTGTATTTATCCTCAGGAGGTTGTAGAACCTTTAGGAAAACTTCATATTCTTGAATTCATATCGTGCGAATCTTTTGATTCTAGTACAAAATTTCCGTTATTCTATTTTCTAACGAATGGTGAGGACACGTGCTACCAGTTAGGATGAATGACTTCCGGTACCACCATCTGGGGCCACTAGAGGCCGAGGATGCGGTCAAGGTCATGGTAGAGGAAGAGGTGTAGCCCGCACAGCAGCTAAGGCAGCACCTGCAGATCTACCAGTAGCCCCAGTTCAGTATCAGGTCCTAGTTGTGGACGCTCCAGAACCACCAACTCAGGCATCGGTTGTGCCTATTATGATTACAGGCCTTCAGGAGGCACTGGCCCCGATTCTATCTGTGAGAACTTTCCTAGCTCAGGTGGTCTCAGTTACTACGGTCGCAGCTACTTCTCAGGCCGAGGGAGGAACTCTCACTCCCGCCGCTCGCACACCTGAGCAGGTCATGCAGGGACTTCAGACACTGGGGGGTACCTCCATTCTAGCCAGTTGCAGCTGCTCAGGGTTATGAGCTCTGGTTATTCCAAAGGATGAACATCGTAGATTGGACAGGTTTGGTAGACTTTAGCCTCCGAATTTCAGTGCTGCAGAGGGCGAGGATGCCTAGGGTTTCCTGGACAAGTGTTAGAGGATGCTTCGTATTATGGGTAGTTTGGAGACCAGTGGGGTCTCATTAACTACTTTCCAATTATCAGGGGTTGCACTTAGATGGTGGGAGGCTTACGAGAGGCGTAGGCCAGCTGACGCAACACCTCTTTCTTGGCACCAATTCTCCATTCTCTTCCTGTAGAAGTTTGTATTTGAGTCTCACCGAGATGAGCTGTAGAGGCAGTTTGAGTAGCTTTGTCAGGGTGATAGATCTGTATCATAGTATGAGATGCAATTATCCGAGTTGGCTCGTTATGCGTTCTGGTTGGTTCCCACAGATTGATAGAGGATTAGGAGGTTTATAGATGGCCTCGGTTATTAGCTTCGGTTTCTTGTGACCAGAGAGAGTGTTAGGTGCTACCTTTGATGAGGTTGTGGACATAGCGTGACAAATTAAGTTGGTTCGTTGATCCTGAGAGATTCGAGAGAGAGGCTAAGAGGCCTCGTAGTTAGGGTGGATTCAGTGGTACTCAGCATGGGGGCCAGTTTTAGCATAGTAGAGGTTGCCCATTCAGGCATGCTCATTCAGCTCGTCTAGGTTAATGTGGGGCATCAGCGGTCGACTGTTCTCATAGTTCTCATCGGGGTCATTCCTTACTCAGTGCCCTTCCAGCCCAGAATTTGTCCCGTGCTTCATTAATTTAGGGCTATTCTATGCCAAGTTCTTCAGCTAGTCATCCCGGTGCCAGGGGTTCCCTTTATTCCCCGTCTCTAGCATCAGAGAGTTGTTATGAGTGTGCGGAGTTGGGGAATATGTGGAGGCATTGTCTTCGTCTCATTGGGGGTTCATCTCAGCAGATGAGTTAGCCAACAGCTTCAGCACCAGTTACTTTACCACCAACCCAGTTAGCTAAGGGTGAAGGACAGTCAGCTAGGGATCGCCCTAGAGGGGGAAGTCGATCATGTGGTGGTCAGGCTCATTTCTATGCACTTCCAGTTAGACCCGATGCTATTGCTTTAGATGATGTTATTACATGTATTGTCTCAGTATTCCACATAGATGCCTCTGTGTTATTTGATCTTGACTCCACTTATTCTTATGTGTCATCATATTTTGCTCATTATTTTGATATGCCCCGTGAGTCTCTTGTTTCATCTGTTCGTGTATCTACTCTATTGGGTGATACTATTATTGTAGACCGCATATACCAGTCGTGTTTGGTGACTATTGGTGGTCTAGAGACCCGAGTGGACCTGTTGTTGCTTTGTATGGTGGATTTCAATGTGATTTTGGGCATGGATTAGTTATCCCCATGCTGTGCTATTTTGGACTCTCATGCTAAAACAGTCATATGGCTATGCCGGGTGTGCCATGGATTGAGTGGCGAGGTTCAACTTATTTTGTTCCCAATAGGGTGATTTCATTTTTGAAGGCCCAGCGGATGGTTGGGAAGGGTTGTCTTTCATACTTAGCCTTTGTGAGGAATGTCAGTGCAAAGACTCTTACCATTTATTT